>JAOTQG010027857.1:0-15403 GCA_025631175.1 Iris virginica
AATTATGTTAATAATATTTTAATAACAATGCTATCAAACATCATATTATTATTAATTGTGGCCTCACTAAATAATAATATTATTAATAATACTACTTATACCCTATAATCCCATACCCTCTACCAAACGACTCCAGATATTATAATCAACTTGGGAGATGAGTGTCTAATCTCTCTAGCAACTAGTACGATCCCCCAAGTAAAACGAAACGACCTAACCCATAGTACTAGTTGCTAGCTGCCAGGGACTGAATTACAGGAAGCAACCAGTAGGATCCAAAGTAACCCATACGTATATATTAAGCTCCTGACGTTTAAGTCAGTTTCAAAAATTCCACAATCAATGCAATTGAAACAAGAAAACCAGGACCCAATGTATGCGAGTTTTACAAGCTCGTCTTATCAGGAACGACAATCTTGCTGATCAGAATTAGAGTTCTCAACGAGTGGCGCACTAAAAAGATTGCCAGAGCTGGCTATGATCAATGAACCGGGAGTCCCTGCTATCCGCCATATTTTGCTCCACACGACTTCAGTTTGTCGCTAACCTTTGATTAAAATCGTGCACCCTCCTGGATCGAACATAAGGGGGTGATGGCAACGATATATGCACATCGATGCTTAACAAGAGGTCGAAAAATCAGATGCTTGGACACATCTTTAATATTTTTTATACAAACTTGAAGCACTACACTACCAATTCTTTTTGCCAACAAATATTTCATCCATAAAAAACATCTTTCAGTGGGTGCTGAAATCAACAATTGCTCCAAATTTCCTTGATGGTAGTTTTCACAAACAGGTTATGTGGATCAAAAATCAGTGCTGAGATATAATAAATCAATGCTGAGATATACCTAACCAGGATAAGTATACGCTTACGTTGCTACACCAAATAATCCTTAACCATAACAAAGTAAATGTTGCATAAAAACTTTGTTACAAGGAACAGAAAGAGGAGCATAATATCAGAGATCAGTCCCTTGGAGTTTGCACAGCAAATATCAATATAGTCTGCTTTCCACTCCTGCTTGGCCTACATACAATCTTCCAAATCAAAACCTAATATCTGCAGAAATGCCATCAACTTTTATTAGGCTTCATTGACTGACTGACTGACCGACCGACTGTGTGTGTGTGTGGGAGAGAGAGTACAACTCACATCTCAGGAATACTCACGAGGATTGAAGTCGGGATTAATCTTTGCCTGGTAGCTCCGAGGGCTGTGAGGCACTCGGACAGCTTAGATAAGAGGAGGTTTCATGATTTTTAATATGAACATCACTGATATTAGGTTCTCCTTCCGAGCATGGATCCGGACATGCGTTGGAGATTGGTTCCACAGAGATTACGTCATCCACCAATGGAGAAGCTTTTGTTGGTTTCACCGAGTTCTCTTTGTTATCTGGTGGTTCACCCTGGACGCCGAATTCATCTGGGGTTTGTTCGTCTACACCTAGCATTTCACCAATAGTTGTCTTAACTTCTAGAACTCATGTCCACAATAAGTCAAATTTAGAGTTTTCGAATATATATATATATATATATATTTCCAACTGGCTACTTACCACTTCTGTGCTGATCTTTTAACTCATCAGAATCTTGATGACACAGCACGGATCGGTCCACAGAGTTCCTGAAAGTTTTTCGCTTTCTTTCCTCTACATTTTTGTAGGCGCCCAATATGATCTAGGAAATTAAACCTAATTCAAATCAACCTAAGTTGTACAAAATAAGCTAAAGTAGCTAAATAAGGCCAAGTACATATGAATCAGAAAAAAGAAAAAATTGAAATGCTAGTCTAACATGTGATTTGTTTTAAGAATGTAGCACTTACTTGAACTGGGCCTGCTGCGATGATAGGGCCTGAAACTTTACCACCAAAAAGCTTATGTTCGTTCTCTAACAATTTGATATGTAAGAAGCTAACCTCCCTACAACCATTCTCCGCATCCCTCTCTAGTGTACGAGAGGCAGACAAAAGCATTATCTCAAAATAGCCCTACACGAAGGAGAAAGAAATGGTTGATAACAATACTTAAGAGATAATCAAAATGATTAATGTACAACGTAAGCTGTATAAGTACAAAAGAGCAAGCCTTAAGTAAGGTTATACAGGCATTTTCTGTCGTTTACATGTTACTGAGGGATAAGTCACAATTTTTTTGTTTTCCTCGGCAACCATTGTCGAGGTGAGCCATAGAGGAGCCCCACAAGATGGGAGGTCAGCTTTGCAAACATTAATCAAGTGCTGTGAAGTTTTGGAAATAACCAACCTGGTTCGGAAATATTATCATTTCCATGGCCACTGAGGTGACTAGAAAGGAAAACCTAGTGACATTATTTTTCTTCCTTTTTTACTGACGAGGTGGGGAGATTTTATGTTTTGCAGAAATATTCACTAGGATTTTTCTTCTTTATTTTCTTCCATATCAGTGTTTAGGAAAACTGTGCATGGTCTCCTAACATCAAACGTCTCAGGACCTGATGGCAGTTTTCAAGACTAAATTCATATTTCATGTCATTTTGTAATGCATTGGTATGCCATTTTATATCATTAGAATATATTTTAATTTGTTCATTCCGGACACAAATAATTTCTGCATTTCCAATACGAGGTGATGAAAACAAGTTCCGAGTCGAAACCTCAGTTTTCTTGTTAATTTCAAAGCTCCTTATAACTTAAGACAACATGGAAATGATAGAGTTGAGAGAGCATACCTCATATCTATGAAAATCCGGTGAACATATATCTGCAGTTCGGACAGGGCCCACAGCAGACATGACAAAATAAATTCCTCGAACATATTTGCCGAATTCTAGGAGTTTTTCTCCTATATCCTGCAAGAAACACGTTATTGACTAGAATTAATATAAAAAGTCTAGAATAGTGACATGATACCAAAAACACACTCCAACGCCAATTATGATTAGGATCTCTGAGAATATGCAATGTTTCCTGTTACAACTTTTCAGTTGAATCCAATACATCGGGTTAATCAAAACTCAATCAAGCAGTTCAACAAATGTCCGCCATTATTGTAAAGCTGAGTCTATGGAGTAAAGAGCTCCATCTTCCATTTAACTTGTACCTCCCCTGTATCGACCATTAGAATATAAGGAGTCATGTTGGAAAAAGCATCCATTTCTGTGGGCATCTCCCCTGAATAGATAAGATAACAAGGATATTAGAGAAAGTAATTAATCTAATCTGTCTTTCCGAACTCTATATTAAACCAATACAATAACTGCAAAAATGATTTATGATACAATGGTCCTAAAGATTTTAGAATGTAAAGAAATCTTTCCTTGTGCTTTGAAAATGTCTTCCACATTTAAGCTTTTAGATTTTCGACCTACCTAAAATGCCATAGTTGGAGTCTTCCTTCTGTTCACTCTTGCAGGGTTTTCCTGCAAGTGGCAAAAAAGAAATTCTTGTCTAACTAGACTGCATAAGGTAAATCACATGAGCAGACTTATCATACCGAGGGTACAAGATACAACTGTACTCTCCACAATTTTCAGCTTAAAGATTTGCTGTCAATGAATAGTATCAGTTCTTGTATCCATACCTTCTTGCAAGAACTAAATGCAAGTAAATACAGAAAGTAATCTAACAGGAATATACAAGATAAACTCAGTTGCAAGCCATTTAACTACATAGATAACGACAAGTTGGTATATGTATCATGACGTATGACAAGCAGACTTATGGAATTAAATAAAGGGAAGACAACAAGCAAATGTGTATCGTTAAGAGAAGCTACCAATGCAAGTTGAACCTGCTTATAAACTAAACACAAATATGGCACAGTGTTCCCTTTTCAGTGAAGCAACAAGCAGTATTTTCAAAAGCACGATCGTCTACACTCAAAATCAAAAGGATTTCCCAATCACATTTGTTTTATTCCACAAATTCAACTGTTAAGCTTGCCCTTAGGTTACCTAAGCTTTCAACTCGAGAATCACTCAAATGAAGGAAGCAAGGGACACGTTTAAGCGTGTGCAGAACAAGTGCTTATTACTTGATTGAAGTAGAGAAACTTTCTCTCCTATTGAAATACATGTTTTGCTATTACTGAAGATCCTACAAAATATCCTCTAAAATACATTCTAGAGAGTGAACTTAAGGAAATGAAAAGGTGGAGTCAAGATGACAATCAAAGATCTTCCAGGACATCAGTGATATGTAATCAAAAATAAAGTAAGGGGGGCTCTAATTCAATTTATTGTGTACCTGGAGGCTGATAGCTGGACAAGTGAATTCTACATATAAGTTGATCTAACGTAGAGCGTATGGAATAAGGGCACATGCACCTTGGAGTAACTGTATGATAACCGACAAACTACCTGATCATGTATTGAAACTGTCATAATACTGTCCCTACTCTACATCGTAAGTGCTTTAATATTACTTATTTTTCCATAGAAGTCAGCACTTTGATGGACCTCTTTTTTTCTCGTTTCCTTTTTAAAGGTTGGAGGGGATATAGGCTCATTCTTTAAATGTTTGGTAGGTGATATAGGCCTTACCCCAACCCTTAATGTTATTTATTAATTAGAGCTTACAAATATAATAAAGATGGCGTAATGCCCAAATCAACGAAGAGAGCTTAAAGCCCAGAGCAAGTGGAGGGAAATATCATCAACAAGATAATAACATCTCCTCCATATTGTCCCCTAACCACCCGTTAGGGAAGAGAAGGGGATACCGCTTGAGTTAAAACTCTTTGAAAATGACAAAATCATGTTGCGATCCCTCATTAACAACTGTCAAGGCTCCAAACGTATCTAGATTCAAGTCTTATCAGGGGAAGCAAGGAGTTTGTGATTCTGTAATTCAAATGATTGACATCCAGGTCAAGGTGAAGCAAAACCAACTGAGCCCTCACCTAAATAAAACACACTCGATGGAAGAGAACACGAAGAGAATAGATCATAGAATTACTACTTTGTATACCCAAATATGCCAGTGAGATCAAAAGAGCATTCTGGAAAGCTGATGAGCCAATTGTGGATGAGGTGCTACACTTCAGTCAAGCCCAGTTGCGTTTGTATCTCCAAAGGCTTACTAGATACCATGAATTAACTAACTATCAGTTAGACAAGATGACCATAAAATCATGCAATCTTGTGAAACAAACATTTCCATATATACTAATCTTAATATAGGAAACAACTCAAAAAGGGAAAGGCTGCCTGTCAAATATCGACATGGATAAGGACCCTTTTAGTAAGTCCACTCTTCTTAGTTAAACAACTTTACGCAATGAATCAAACCATCAAACATCAGACCTTTTCTTAGCACATCGATCCTAGCAAAGCTAACGAATCCCCTCCAAGCTAGCACTCCCTATGATCCTTTCAATATGTCCATTTATAAATGAACAAAATTTCCTCGGACTCAACCAATGTCACACAAACCAAGAATGAAACGTTTCCTTGGTAAAACTTACCTTAAGAAAAACCCGCGAAAAACTAATGTCTTGTTAAGGGAAATTATAGTCCGATTTATTTATAAAACAAGTCAAAATTCCAATTTAATAAAATACTTTCTAACAATAAATTTCGCAAGGGTTCCCTTCACCAAACAAACTCAGTAAACTATATAGCAAGATCATAACGACATCTCTAATATAATAAAGGGGAATAAGGGATTTGAAAAAAATTGAGATTTCAATTTTGTCAATGTAGTCCTTTACTTTTAATTTTGATTTATATCCAAGCAAGCAATTTTTTGAAAACTTCCCACAACTACTACAAATTAACTCAATTATATATAAATTCCATGAATTTTGATTTTAATTAATTTTTGTGCTCATAATTAATTAGTTGATAAGGCTAAATTGATTTTATATTTTCGCGCGCACATCGTGTGTACGACAAATCCATGCACGGTGAGAAAAAATTATTTTACTTACAGTAATAAAATCGAATCCAAATTTTAAAAAATAAAAATAAAAACTCCACTAAATATTGCAATTTAATTAAACACAAAGCAAAGAGGAAAATCTGAACCTACAAAACCATAAATTGCAATGACCAAAATTAACATATATACATACATGCAATAATCAAAACAGATCCAAATAAAAAATCCATGGAAATTTAATCTAACTCAAAGCAAAGAGGAAAAAATCAGACTTGTACTTTACCAAAACCCACACATGCAAATTGTTCCCAAAAACAAGAATTATTATAAAATATTTATTGAATATATATATATATATATATATTTGATCTATCCATACCCAATGAAGCCGGATTTGGTAATTTTCCACTACCCTTTGGCCTTCCCCTTCCTCGTTTTGGTGCAGATAACGGAGACTTGGGAACTTTTTCCATTGAACAACTCTTGAAAGCTCTGAAAATTCAAAAGAAAATTGGCACAAATTTTGACTCAGATTTTTTTTTTTAAAGAAAATGCAGCAAGTGACTATGTGCAAGAAAATGTTCCTTACTATTATTGAACAGGAACTGCTCTGTGTTTTCTCTCTTCGTGTCAACGTGCGGGAACGGTTCTCTGAATTATATATAGCCGTTTTTGCATGAACAACCTTCCCAATTTGAAATATCCCCTAAATTTTAGTGTAATTCTAGTTCTACCACTCTACTTTGATGAAAGCCTAGTTTTACCCCTCTCGTGTGTAACCATCTTTTATTTTTATTTTTATGACTATCCGCTCTCGGGTTTGCACTTCTTGATTGAGCCTATTATGTTAGAACCTCGTAACATCCTACCCTTAACTTGTTTATCATGAGTCGATAGTGCATACTCCTATATATGTGGAAATTCGAAGCTAACCACCGGGAGCTATAACTTGAATGCAAAGCAGTTATCGTCGGTATCTATATATTAGCCAATAGATCTCGGTAGTTGCTAGTACTCCTTTATATACGTTTGATGCTGCAAAAATTCGAAATGCCTCATGTCGACGTCAAATGATGGAACTTGACGCTCGGCCTGTGACCTGAGAGGATGAACAAACCATTAATCGAGCCGGGTTTTCACCCAGCTAACGGCCTCCGGTGTGAGAGTAAGTGCTCGGGCTCTAGAAGCTAGCGTGAAATTAAAGCCAGGAATGTAAGTCAGTGTGTGCCTACCTTGTGTGTGAAGATAGGGATATGTACCTTTATATGAGATATGGTTAGACGTCATTGTTCACGGAGGCCTTGGGGGTCCCCTCCATCCCATACTCGAGTGGGTTTGTTAAGGATGGAGATTCCCAGATTCTGATGGGTTTGTTATGATGATATGGAGGCAGTTGGGAAGGTTCTACGGGGAAAACATGTGTAATCCCGTATATCCTCAAGGCGGTGTATATGTAATCCCGTTTGTAAGCTCATATCTTGCCCCCAACTTGTGCGTGAAAGTATCTCGCCTATGGAGACGGTGGGGATGTACCTCGCCTACCGAGGTGGGCTCATTTTCCTCTTCAACGTTTCTATTAGAGCGTTTACTTTTACATATCGAAAACGTGAAAAGACTTACCAGGTTGTAAGCTAGTGCAAATGACATATGTATTATACAAAATATATTTTGCTTTTGTCCATGTATTTGAATGTCTCAAAATCAAATGAAGATCGAATTTTGGATTTGCCACATGAAAATTTTAAACCATTCCAAATATCGTGATATTTTATTTACTTTTTTGTAGCGACATGGACGAGCGAAGCTAGGTCGACATGAAGAGAGGGAGAAAGGTGGTAGGTCAACCCTGCTCACAATAAGTTAGATGAATCCGTTCATGGTTAGATTGGGCATATATCATTGTCCGGTCAATTTAAGTATTTGAGCTATCTCGATTAATTAGTAACCAAATCAAGATTGATACTATTATGAGGGAAATTAATGTGTAATGGGCATCTATTTCATGTGGTTGGAGAGACTCAAATATTAGCTTGTGCTCCCTTAGTTTACTTGGTTTTGGTTTTGATTTTACTTTCCATACCCCAGTCAAAGGAAAGAAAAACAACTAACTCGCACCTGATTATCGTTGAAGCCTAACGGAGGTTGAGAAGGGGTAACATTGAACCAATCTTCTATTTATGGGGGTGTGCTTGGGAATAAGATTAAACAATTGAGATCAACATGTGAAATTTATTCCAAGTTGGACCATTTAGTAACTTGACTCCAACCATAATTCAATGTACACAGTAATTAACGAAAAATAATTAGTACAACTAATATATTTCCATTTTTTATAAAACAAAATGTCGCAAGGATCTAGGATATTATCTGAATACATGAATTGTGCTGATAAAATTTTAAAAAAATAATAATAAAGAAAAAAAGTAATAGTAGAAGCACAACAAAATTTATAGAATCTGTTAAAAGACTTTCCAAGTAGTTAGTGCTTTAATATTACAAATAAATTTATAAAATTTGTAAGATCTGATTTATGTTATTTCTAATATTGGAAATTGGTATGAGATTATGTAAATTTAGGTTCTGTTATTGCTCGATTTAAAAAAAATAAAAAGAATCAAATAAATTATGCCGAATTGATTCTATTCTTTCATAAACTTTTATACGAGTCCAAAATTTTAGACTTACGATGAATTTAATTACTATTTAAGTAATAAAAAAAAAGTGCTTTAATATTACAAAATATAATTTCATAAATGCCTAAAATGTTAAATTTACTTTATTTTTAATTATACAATGAATGTAGTTTTTTAATTATTCATTACATTAAAAATATTTAGAATACGCAAATATATTTTAAATTTAAAAAAGTATAATTTTTAAAGGTGGCAACGGTTTGAAAAAATCGAAAAGGCAACGAAGAGTCATCCCCTTGACGGTTGCATTTATTTGACAAGATAAGGCAACTATAAAGAATAGAAGCAATTTTTTTGTTTGCGATCGATTGGCTAATCCACCAACTTTTTTCACAAAGAAAGTAGCAGAATAAAACAATACTATTACCCATTCAAGCTTATTTACGGGGGGGAATACTAAGGAAGCATCGAAGACCAATATTCCTCATCCAAACTTATTTGAGGTGGAATACTCGAAAAGTAAAAAGTATTTTTCACCCAAGTTTACTCTAAAAGAGAAATATTGGAGAATTTTTTGAAGATATTCCTTAACCACTCTGATCAAAAAGGAAAAATATTGAACTAAGGGAGAACGTGATGGTATAAGACTTATTCACCAAAAAGGAAAATTTGTTAGAATCTCTATTATTGAGGTAGAGTTTTGATGATAAGTCAAATTATTAATCCTTAGTAAATCATTAGTAAATAAGTGTTAGTCCCACTGGAAAGAAATAAGTTAGAGGGGGGGAGAATAGCTTATTTAAAAACTTAAAATTTTAAAGTAATATTCAAAACTTCTTTGATGGATTAGCAAGCTTTGAGATCAAAGCTGCTGCGAAAATGATACAACTGAAGTCTTAATTACCCAAATTTCTCATATGAATTAAGCAGAGACTTCTTTGAGCATATAGTTTAAATAGAAATCCTTTGAGAAATGAAAAGATTAGAAATATGTAAACTGTGAGTAAATTAAAAGCTTTAACAAAGCTGAAGCTCCTAAGTCAACTGCTGACGTCAACAAGCTTTGAACAAGTAAATATATGTAAAGTTTTGAAGTAAAAACAGTAACTAAATAAAAGCTTTTAACAAAATAATAAAGCACGCAAGGATGTATAATGATTCGGAGTGTTAAACAACTCGTACTCCACTACCTAGTTGGTTAGGCTAGGATTTGTGACGTGTATTATATTGAATAACACTAAGCTATTATAAAACTCTTTGGCTCAACATTTTAAGCTTAAGTGAAAGCTTAGTGATCACTAATGGATCGTGTACAAGTCACTGTGCCTAACCTAAAAGTTTGGTGGGTTGTTTGAGTAATGTGTTCTCTCTAGAACTGATTTCACTCGATTGTGTTTGGGCAATCAATGTGCCTCAATGATATTACAATGAGAGGCACTCAAAATGATTGGGTTACGGTGTTTGGTGGACATTAAAGCTCAGGTGAGAATATTTATGTGAAAGGATATTTGAGCTTTTAATGTTTATTCTAAGGGTGTCTCTCTTTTCTTCTCTGTGCAATGGCAGATATCCAGCAAGAACACACACGCATTTTCCTTCATGATCTTCTTATTTATAGGAGAGAAGGAGTTGTCCGTTGGATCTTTGTTTTCTCCTCGAGGCTCAGCAATCTGAATAGTATGGCAGGGACAATAAATATCTTGTTTGTCTTGAGGTGTGATAGGATAGAAAGTCTATGATAGTCTTGAGTTTTGAGTCTCTTATCCTTGAAAGCAGAAGCTAGAAGTGTTGCAAAAAAGAATGTCTGTTAGCCTTATTTTGAGATTAGGTTAAAAGATTTTTAACTATTTTGGACTAACAATAAATGATATCTTAAAAAATACAATTAAATATGGCATATAAAGCTTTTCATGTTTTTAGAGAACATCATAGCATTCAAACACTTATATAGTGTAGCTTTGATTTTAATAAAGCTACTGATGATACGAGTAATCATATCTGCAGCTAGCTAATGATCTTTTTTAAGCTTTAGCTTTTAGAGCTTATGGTAGCTTTTAAGCTATCAGCTCAAAGCTTGGAGCTATACTTGCCATGTTGGAAAGTATAACGATATATAATATAGAGAGATAACTTTAAGGTATTACCAAACACCATGGTGTAAGCTAAGGTTCCTAAAGGTAATTCTTTTAAATAAAGAGAACATAAGCTTAATAAAGTTTTGGGATGGGCTTAGATAAATTAACGAGTTTGATCAACAATAAAGATTAATCGCATGATTAATCAAGATTTATAGTCCCTTGTTCAGCACTTTCAAGTTCAAGAGTTATGTTTATATTCCTTAATCAGCAGTTAATCACTAAATGGATCTGTCAAATGTACCATTCACAAGAAAAAATATGAAGATTTAATTGCAACTGGTGTAATTAAGTAAACTACAAGAGAATGGATACATTGACCTGCAGTTGGGTACTTAACTCCTGAAGATCAACCGCTAACCCACTGCAGTTTATAAATTACAATGAAGAAAGATTTTCTTCGTACAAAACAGATCTACTAGGAAGATCTTATAACAAGTAAATGTATAGCACCAAAGATCTCTACGAAGGGCTGGAGTTTGGTTGAACCACCGGGAATAAACAATCAACCAACTGCAGCTTACAAGCCACAAGAAGAAAGGTATGTCTATCACAAGCAAATAAACTAAGGAGATCCAAGCAGCACTCAAGAGTGCAAAAATGCATAAATTGTGAAATCTGATCAAAGACGACCCAATCGATTCACCTAGGAAGTAAGTTACAATTCTTATGCACAAAGAATTCATAAGGCTACAACTGTTCTAACAGTTGAATCATCCAAGTCATTGAGTATAGCTTTGTAGAGCAAACTCAATAACTAAAGCCTTAAAATATCAAGTCTTGCATTCAACAAGATAGAAGCTAGACTATCTCCAAGCCAAATCAAAACAACAGGACCTGATCAATGAATACTTCTCCGTCGAAGAAGAATCGGTTCATTCTCTGTCATGCACTATGCCTGAGATTGTTCCCATAAGGCAGTAATTATACCTGCCAAATCACTCCACGATTCTCCATAAGAGCAATGAAGATAACAAGGATATTGATTCCACCATTAACCTATGAACAACCTATTATGTGATCACTAAGGCATGAAATCCATTACTAAATGGTGTTACATATGATATACTCTCTCAATAAGGGTATCCTCATACATACGAAGAAGCTGCAAATCGCACATCAATCAAGAAGTGATTCTCAGAGCCAACCGCCAACCAAGGGCAAGAAGATAAATAGTGCTCCAGCTGATTCAACCGAAGACGTTGCAAGGATATTCAAATGAATGCCACGTAGATCAGGTTAAAATTCAATCGATATTATCTCATTAGTTAAAGTGCCAAGAAGGCGAGTCAAACTTCAAACAGCATTATTCCATCGATCGTGGTTAAAAAGAGTCGTCACTTGGACCGGTCAAAGAGACAAACATTCAAAAGCAGTCAAAATGAGATTCATGAATCTTTTGATTCTCAACGACTATATATGAGCTCCAAACGTATATAAATACAAGTCATTGTGGAGATCAAATTGAACTTAATATTTGGAAGCAGAATTAACTCTCTATACATAGAAGATGACGTACATCCAGCCAGATTCATGGGATTAATTCTCAAATGTTCATACACTTCAGACACATTCAAAGACTTGCATCAACAAGCACTAGGTTGTGATCAAGGGTACTTAGCTTAAAAATTGTACTAGACTAGAGCTTATATCTGCTCATACATATAAAGAAGCAAAAACCCTCTCTATACACGAGATTTTTCCTTTTCTTTTGGATAAGGATACATTTGAGATTGAGGTCATCGCGTGAAAGTTTATTTTTGGGCTAGTTAGCATTTACCTTCACAGTCAAGATTGATGTCGGCTGTTGGGGGTGTTGACCATTGAGATGCACAAGTGACATCTTGTGTAAACTATGTGTAAATCGATTTGTGTATTCCGGAAACTTTTGAGTTAGAATGGTATAGAGTTGTGTCCGTCCTGCTCCGGTCAGTATGAAGCTGCGCAATTTTTCTATCGATTAATAAAAGACTTTGTCTGTTTAGGTGAAAAACAGCGGGGGGGGGGGGGTATATGTAACGGTGTTGACTGGGTATCACTTGAAAAATCATCATGTCAATATTCTCTCTCCCTTTACTCGTTTTTGGTTACCTGTTTATTTGCATTTTTTTTAGCTGATTAAACTACACTTTCCTTTGAGAATATGGTGTATGCAATAGCATTTCATCAATCATTGACATGTTTCTTTGTTCAGCCTCGAGCTGTTCTGAATCATCATATGTTGGCTTTCGGGAGATTCGACATTTTCATGTGAAGCAAGTAACCAATCACAGCACCATGGCAATCCAATTTCACCACATTATGATCTACTCATTATACTTGTTTTCAAATATAAAGTGACTTCAATTTTATTTATATATCCATGTGGAATACATTTCCATTGGTAAAGACTCAACCCTTTGATTCATTTTCGTACAAACTCTATTCATCCACCAATTTGGAAAAAACTTCTCATTTTAACTAATGTTGGAGAAAATCATTTCCAACACAAGCTTGAAAATTTGACAGTGAGATTGAAGGATTAATTGAACTAGAAGGATGAATTCAGAAAACTTAGAGAGAGAGAGAGAGAGAGAGAGAGAGAGAGAGAGAGAGAGAGAGATTTGGGGAACAATTATGTTACTGCTCAAAACTGCACAAGTCGGGTGACTCAATGTGGTTATATACTAACCAATTTACACCCGACACCCTCCTACTAACAAAGTTAATAGTTCCGTCTAACTAATACAATGGCCATCCCCTTTTATTCTATTATACCATACGAACAGCAACTAACGACGACATAATAACACCTTGATGTTGTTTAAAATGTTTTTGAAGAATTAAAGGCAAAAACCAAAAAGAAAAAAAAATGAAAATTTGTACGACAAGTGTTTAAGAACATTCTCTACTTTGGAAATGAACGCAGCATGAGTGATATTTTGATCCATGCCGATGACTGTCCCACATATTGTAGCAGTGGTTCCTGTTATTGAATGAAAATAACTTCCCTCTCAAACTCTCTCATTTTGTTCTCTTTTCTCCCTCTCAATTCCTTTCTGATTATTGAACTGATTCACTACAGTACATTGCTTGGATTATATTGATGAGAATTGTATGGAGCTCTCTGATGCCAAATATTTACCATTGTCTGTTCTTCAACTCGGCCATCATAGCAGAGAGAGAGAGAGAGAGAGAGAGAGAGAGATCATAAATGATTATTAATTTCTTGATAAAATTCATGGGGCCGGCTGCATTACCAGTACAGTTACAATCTGTAGAAATGATGATGGGGGTTGCACTACCAGCTGTGTAGAAAGAAAATTGAGAGAATAATAATAAAATGAAAGAATAAATGTGGTGTATAATCCCTTGGAGTTAACCAACAGTATCACATCTCACAAGCTCCAGG
The DNA here is from genome assembly GCA_025631175.1 of Iris virginica. Classification (NCBI taxonomy): domain Eukaryota; kingdom Viridiplantae; phylum Streptophyta; class Magnoliopsida; order Asparagales; family Iridaceae; genus Iris; species Iris virginica. The sequence continues at coordinate 14,031 of JAOTQG010027857.1, forward strand.
ATTGATGTCAACCTCATGATTTTGGCCACCTCCTTCCAAGCTTTGGTGCTGGGACGACGGAGAAGTTGGTTCCTCGTGGATCACGTCACTGTCGGCCTTCTGCATCCACAACTGGCAAAGATATCGGTTCTGATGACTTCTGGCCAACATCTGGCTCCTCATCATTACCAGGGTGAATGTCTGAATTCCCAGAACCTGGTGTTCCACCATTGGCTGTCATCTGAACTTGCAATACGGCAGACTCACTATGCACCATCTCCTTGCTTATTCAAAGCAGGCCATTACAATCTAGGGAAACAGAAAATAATCCAAATTTAGCTTTGATTTATAAAAATTTATTGATGGTGCCTGTGGACTGGTGGAACACCAGTTTCATGTTTTTGGCAATAAATACAATGATAAACGAGTGATTTCAGAATCTCTATCTATCTTAAGCGTTTTATGCGTTTTAAAAATAAGTTGAAGATCAATACCCCAGATTGGGTTCTAGCTTTTCACTTTATAAGCAGAAGAGAAATTAGAATAGCAGATTAATTTACAGAATCTGCTATCAGAACAGTAGTGAAATGCAAGTATGGCATTGATATTTCCTTTTTTTCTTTTTAAAAAGCAACACTTACTTGAACCGGACCGGCTGCAATCACAGGGCCTGTAGCATAACCACCAAAAGGCTCCCCTCAGGATTTGCCAATTTGATACTGAAAACACTGGTTGCCTGACAACGTCCATCCGCCGTATAGCTAAGCGTACGGGAGGTAGATATAAATACTATCTCAAAGTATCCCTGCACAAACAATATAAAGGTAGTCTGATCTAATTTTCAAGTTTTCTTTTCCTTCATTGTCATCCGGCTCCAGTCAGCCAGCGGCAGCAGAAGTTAAAACAATAGAGTCAAGAGATAGTACCTCATGTCTTACACAGCCCAAACGGGAAAAGGATGGCGAAAGATGTACCCTACATACAGGGCCGACTGTAGATACAACAGTGCTGGACACAGATGCATTTGGAGAAAATCCAAATCCTCTTTGGCGGATATCCTGCAAAACAACACCTCTTTCACATCATGACCAGAGATCACTTTAAAAGGGCACAGTAATACGGCTTAAAATACATACAGACATGTCAACAACACTTATACAAGTCAGGAACACCAAGACATGTGAGGCTTTTACGCTTCTTCTTTCTTCAGTTAAATCCAATAGATCCGGACGGTAAAACAAAGAATATGGCTTTTAAACGAGCAGTTCAAGCTGAGTCGAAACATGAATATGCATGAAAAGCAAAACAGAACTCCATTTCAATTTAGCTCATACCTCTCCCGCTTCAACAGTGATAATGTAGGAAATCCAGTTGCTTCCAGCCGTTTCCACTGG
>JAOTQG010027968.1:0-15395 GCA_025631175.1 Iris virginica
TTTAAGTTAGCATATAATTATTATTCTATTTTATATAAAAATTAAAAGGGGTATATAGAAATATATATATATATATACATTAGATATCGATTTGGTTTGATTTGAGGTGTCGAAACCGCAAACCGAACCGAACCGTGCGGTTTGAAAATTTCTCGAACCGTAACCAAACCGTCGTCAGCCGAAACCAAACCAAACTCATCGATTTGGTTTGATTCGGTTCGATCGTCGATTTTGGCGGTTTGGACTAACACCCCTAATTGAAACTAAATCTCATATCAGGTATAAATAATTTTTATTTAAATTTAATGGAGATTTATGCCTACTTCTCTTATCGTTATTGCTTTAAAATATAATTGCACATTTTAACATAATATCAGAGCATACTTTATATATGTGCACGCCCAATGAATGACCAGTCAATGACGTTAGAAGAATAGCTAAATCTATTTACCAAATGGGCACTTTTTTTCTCTTTTTCAACCTCAATCCCGATTACACAGGAGAGGACGTAATAAGAGTAAATACCCCTATATTTTAACAGTGTGTGCCTCAATCAAATTTTAGGGTGGATATTTGGTTAATCCCAATTGGAGTCGGACAAAAACAGAAAGGCGTGGAGTTGTTATCAACCAAAATTTAAAGCATTGATATTTTTGGGACTTGACTAGAAACATCTACTTAAACTAAAATAAGTCCTTATTAATTAATTTACACTCCAACTCTTAGAGAAAGTCTTTAAAGCTCGAGTTCTCCCTTCAATTAGTGTTATTGACGTGCATCTTTTAGCCGGTTGGTATATCGAACATCTAGACACTCCTTATTAAAAGTGTTCATTTTTTTCAAAAATATATAAATATTAAAAATTATATACATAATATGAATATAAAATTTACATGAGTTACATAATTATCATGTTCATAATTATATTATGTATATTTTATATTCATATTATATATAATTCATAATTTTTATATATATTTTTGAAGAAAATGAGCGTTATTAGCAGCGAACGCCCAGTCGCTCGCTATAATTTGCGTCTTGTATAGTTGTGATCCACAAATTGAGCTTGTTATTAAGGGCTACCTAAAAAGAAAAAAAAAATTGAAACGAAAAACCTATTAATTTGAGTATCTTCGCTATTAACAATTTTTTTAATTAAATATTTTATTTAAAAATTAAAAAATATTAAAATAATTAAGTTAAATATTAAAATATTAAAAAAATTAGAGAATGAATGTGTAAAATAGATTATTAATTAAACCAATAAATATCATATCAATTGATCTATGTTATACTAAGTTTATTATTGACGCTATGACATTATCTTATAAGAATACTTTTTTTATGTTGCCCTATTTTTATTTTTTAAAAAAAAAACAACAACTCCTCTTTCGTTAAAACCTAAAAAATAAACGGAAGTCTGTCGAACATTACCATAATGTTTGAAAAACATAACCTAGGGGTTAAATCACAAAGGTAAAAACAAAAGTAGTCGAAATCCGAATAACTGACGAACTGTAGGGGGGGGCAGTGCAATTAACTCATGCTTGGAAAGAAAGCGAAATAAAGATTTGCCCTTTCTATTATTAGTTTATTTTATTTTCTCTAATTTCTCTAATTTCAAGAGAGCACAAAAACAGTTCTACTTGTCCTCTCTTCAAGAAATCGGAACCGCTCCAGCCTCCATCCTCTAGTAGGCAATTTGATTTCTGAGACCCTTTTTCCAAAATCCGAGTTTGGGTAGAAAAGCAAAACTTGAGCACTGTGAAGAAAAGGGTTTCGTAGAATTTTCTGGGCGTCGAATGGGGAGTTAATTTCAGTGGAGACAATAAGAGGAAAGATGGGGAAATCGTTCAAAGATTCGCTTAAAGCTCTCGAAGCTGATATTCAGACTGCCAATACTCTGTAAGTGTAACCCACCTCTCTTTTTTTCTCTGATTATTGTTATTACAATATTTTAAAAAAAATCAGTTTATGTGATATTTTATTGTTGTTGATGGTGATGATAAATGTGATCTTTTGGGGTTTTGCGGTGGATGGAGAAGAGGGTTTTCTAAGGGATGAGAATTGGGTGCTATATATACTGTGTCATGGACTGCCACTGTTGAAAATGGAGTGTTAATAGAATTCCTTTGGTGCAATTGGTACAGTGGAAGATTGGTAAACATATTTTTGTCATGAACATTTTGATGTGTGCAGGGTTTAGGAGATAACTGTCATTTGTCCCTTGGTTGTTAATTAATGATTAATGATCATAGTGAGGTATGGATTTATTGGAAGTAAGAAAAGAAGAGAGATGAGTAACTTTTGTTGGGACTTCAAATTATCTGGAACGAGAATGTGGCTTGTGGTTGTGGCTGGTTATATTTGTGATAGTCAAATATGTTTGAGCTTACATTAATTCATATGATAGTTGCTTCTGATGAAGTTATGCTGGTGGAATTTGCTATTTGGTAGTGTAAATAGATTCAAACTTTCTGTTTCTGTGTCTGATCTTCCTGGAATGTGCTTTTATTAGTTGCAACCTCAGAGTTATGAATGTGCTTTTATTAGTTGCAACCTCAGAGTTATTCTATGTATCTCACATTTCAATTTCTAAGAAATGGGAAGGAGTTTTATCTGCATTCAGGTCACGTAAATAAATTTGTTGAGCTTCCATGATGGTGGGTATAGCCCACGAATGGCAGAATTTGGCTGTTTTTTTGTCGCCCGACTTGTTTTGGTTAGTGTCCTTGCTTTAAACATCATGGAAATCATTTTGCTATAAGATCATCAAGCTCCCCTTTTCTCACTTTGTCTACTGGGGTGGGGCAATGTAGAATAACTCTTGGCTAGAAGATCGCTGAACTTGATTCTTTTAAATGCTCAACTTTTTTGCCCTAGACAAGGAATTATGCTTTTTGTCTCCTTTAAACTTGGGTGAGTTTCACAAGATATCATGTCGGCACCTAGTTTTTTTGGGGCCTATGTCCTGATTACTGAGTTCACACTGGAGAACCAAATCTATTAAATCAGTTGGTAGTCTACAGACATGCTTTACTACATGTCAAAGTCTGTCAGAATGTCTGCAGGTTTTTGTGGATAGCTGTCTTTTGTGGATGCTTTTCCCTCCACAGGGAACACGGTGGGTGAAATTTTTATCAACTGAAGAGATTGTCACTCCATATTTTGTTTCTTCAAGAACAGGGGATTTTCAAGCCCGAGGAAACCTTTAACTTGGAACAGATTTGGTTTTGGTTGTAACTTGACTCCTAAAAGCATATTATTGCTGAAACTTTGAAAGACACTATGATTAAGATTGCAGAAGGAAAGTCATGTAAAAGTTTGTCTTTGCTGCTTTTCGTGGTTTAGATTACATTATTCTTTTTGGCCAAGGAACTGAGAAGAAGAAAGGTTGTGGCCTGTGGGGGTTGTGAATTCCGCAGCTAGTTCTCTGTCTTTTTTGAAGACTAGGAGTTTCTTTTCAAATACTAAAGCAACATTCTTACATGATCCATTAGATATTTAGTATTAAGGATACATTATGCAGCTCCTTCCTTGCGTACACTGATTCATGCTGTTAAACCTTTTTTTTCTTTACGAAACAAGGGATGTTTGGCGAATGCTGTAATGACCAGTTACTTATACTTCCATGTCCTTGGATGATCCAAATGGGCATATGATCATGAAATGTACAACCTTATATGTAAAAGATGAGAATAAATAAGATTTATAAATGTTTGATTACCTTTCATGTGCTACAACTTAATTTACAACACTTCGTTCCATCCTTGTCTTACATTTATGTTAATCGTGTTGAAATGTTAATGTTTTCTTATATGCTGTGATCTTTGCTGAATTGCCCTAATTATATTTTTTTCTCTTTGTTCTATTTATTAGGGCTTTAGGCCACCCTAGGGAGTATGATGGAGCATGCCTTCAAATGAGACTATCTTACAGTCCAGCTGCAAACATATTTCTCTTTCTTGTTCAGTGGGCTGATTGTCAACTTGCTGGAGCCTTTGGATTGCTTCGTATTCTTATATATATGGTAACTACCTCAATCCAGACACCTGTATTGGTATTAGGCTTTGCCTTTGATAAGTTTGTTTTCTCAAACTTACTGTTGATCCTTCCTTTGATGATAAAGTAATGCCGAATTACTATTTGATTGGGATGCTGCAAACTTTTGATTGATGCAGACATATGCTGATGGAAAAACCACTATGTCTGTCTATGAAAGGAAAGCTAGCATCAGAGAGTTCTATGGTGAGTGTAATCTCTTAGATAGAATTCATTAGAATTTCCATTGTTTTATTTTGCAGATAGATATGTATATTAATTGTTAATATATGCGCTCACATGGCTCTTCTTAAACAGCTATAATATTCCCTTCTTTGTTGCAACTTCAAAGTGGGATAACAGATTTGGAGGAGAGGAAACAGAAAGAGATATGCTCCAAGAGGTACTCAAGAAAGCATGATTTGGATAAAGGAAAGCTCTCGGAAGCAGATCTAGAGAGAGAAGAGGAATGTGGTATTTGCATGGAAATGAATAGCAAGGTGGTCCTCCCCAGTTGCGGTCACTCTTTGTGCTTGAAGTGTTATCAAGATTGGTAAGCACTCTTTTTCCCCTTTCTCCTATATGCTTCGAGTGCAACTTTCTTAGTAAAGTAGCTATCTTCTCTTATATGGGTCATCTCTTCCATATATTGGCTTCACTTCCATTTTCGCCCTTTTCTTTGTGGTTTAGTTCATATCTGAACTGACAACTTATATCACGTGACAAAAGGAAAAGTTGAATGGCCTGCTACTTGTGCCATTGATTTAATGTGATTCAGTTTCCACTAGTTTCTCCGGTGTTAATTTAATTCTTTTTATTTTTTTGTCAAGGCTAAAATACTAGTGAATTGTAGTCATCTAGTTGACTTGACCATGTGTTTGATGTTTTCTTAGGCGTGGACGGTCTCAATCGTGCCCCTTCTGTAGGGGTAGCCTCAAACGAGTCAACTCATGTGACCTTTGGATTTGCACCGACGCCAGTGATGTTGTTGATCTACCCATAATCTCGAGAGAAAACTTGCAAAGGCTGTTCATGTACGTAGAAAAATTACCTCTCATAGTTCCAGATGTTGTGCTTCGTACCTATGATTCTCACATAAGATGAGGGATTATATCAATGCTGGAAATCTGAAGTTAAGTTCCTAGATGTATATTATCGTCCCATAAACTCAATTAGAACTGTAAATCCTACTGACTTTCAACTGCTTGTCACCCCTGTATTTATCTCGGCATTTTCACATTTGACCTAAATGTACTTATCTTCCATCTCCAGTAAGAGTGTAACCTGGGATAAGATTTTTTACTCTACTTGAACCTGGTTTGTTGCTCGCTCAAGGAAGTCGTCTTTTCTCTTTTCATTTTCACAAGTCAGGATTTTCATGTGGAGGTGTCTTTTATTTTAAGCTCGTCATTGAAATCTCTCGTTAAACTTTAAACGTGGCTTTCTTTTTTATATTTGCACAATAACTTTCTGGGGTTGAATCTTGAATGCATATTGGTACCTTCATATATATATATCACAACAATATGACGACTTAAATAGTGGTGCAAATATAATACTGTCCGTTGAGATATGGAAATCATACCACTCCTTGCAAAATTTCTTTGGGAGCATGAAGCTGCTTGGCAATGAACCATCCTGTCAGAGCCCAGGCCATATCCAAAGTTGAGAAAAACTTGAGGTTGGTGAATTCTCGCTATGACCGTTCATCGCTGTTTCTTGCTTGGAAAAAATTATCTTTGATTGAGAGAAGCTCCCCAGCAGACCTGCTCCATGCTTACCTTGATGCTCCGCTGAACATGCTATTCCAATTTTTCTTTGATTGAGAGAAGCTCCCCAGCAGAAAGCGGCTTCTGCTGCAATGCTTATTCTTTGAACAACTGAATTTGCACCCTCCACCGGATGTAGCCACCTAGGCTTCCAGACGGCATAAACTAGCAGACCAAAGCTCGGGAAATCGTTTCCTTCAAAATCAATACTTGAGCATATTGGTATGGTCCTGACAAGGTTCCAATGCCGAACGTTTCTCAGAGCTTGGCTGGCATTCAGCTTTAAAAGCTTTTGGAAGCTCCTTGGCGCTGAAGATTGAGTACCTTAACTGCAATAAACGGTTTCCCTATCTGGTCCAAGAGATCCTTCATATATACACAGCCCCAAAGCTACCTTATCCAATCAGTTGCTTTTAGAAGCTCTTTGTATGAAATTTTCGGGTAGAAGAGGAAGGGAAGTTGGGGAAAGAATATTGCTTTCTGCCTTCTTCAGTAAAAGTAGCAGCAGAGTTACAAAATATACAGGAGAAAAACAATGATGATCAACTAGATTCAACATGTGGGTGATATGTTTCTTCATTTTTCGTGGTTTTTTGCACTGTGCATGGCTGCAAATGAAGCTCGCTGGCAACCCTACAAAGGTGGTGGTTGTTGCCGTAGACTTGCATTTTCGAACACTCCTCCTGTGGGTACCTCACCCTCAAGATTGTTGACGGACGGGTTCAAATTTTGTCATTTAAGTGCGAATCCGTCCGTGTATGTTGGTTGTTGCCAGAAAGGTCTAGAAAGTGCATGCAGGCCTCCCAATCGACCCAGATCAGGAATTGGCCGGACCTTCTTCTAAGGAGTTCCCGTGCATATAAAGTCGTTTGAATGCCCAGGCAATTCCCAGTTTGTTGTGTATGAAACATCTAAGGGAAACAAGAATATTATGGTTTCCAACTTCTTCAGGCAAGGATCCAGTGAAAGAGTTTGTGCGATAAGTTGACTTGGAGAAAGCGAAGGAATATCCTTTGGAATCTAATATGCAGATCGAGGAATGAGACTCGAGTAAGGTTTCCAAAAGAAAATGGGATTTCACCAGTGAAAATGGGATTACGCCAAGCCGGGTCAAACTTCTCATTTGGGGCACCTAATCAGGGATCTCATTCCGCAAATTGTTTCCTTTCAAAAATGAGCTCTTGGATGGTTTCTGCTATCGTTCTGATGATATTGTTGGGATGGAGGTACAATGTCACAAGGTTTGGTAAGGTACCTAGTTCTGTAAGGATTTGGTGAGTCAAGTTCTTGTGATTTTAGTGCAACAGTCGCAAGTTTGATGCAGCGAGAAGTATTAACCGGAATACCTCAATCTATAAAGTTAAAGCTCATATTCAGATACCTGCCTGCCCACACATCCAAATTCTGGAGGGATTAGCCGGTTAAGAAATTTTCAGCTACGTTAAGGGTTTTGCAAGGAGAGATTTCCGATATGAGGTGATAGATATAGTTCCGGGCAAGTTCCGGCCACTGATATCCAGGCCCGTTATTCTTTGGTGTTTCGAGCCGCATGTGAACCCTTTGCACCTGCAAAAATGGATAGATCGTCGTTGCATGAGCCGAGTAACCCAAAAGGGTCATCGGTTAGTTGGGTTTAGGGTTTACGGAGGAAGTAACAGATTACTGCTCTTATTTTCATTCTGCTCTCAAGGGAGAGTTGAAAAACTGAAAACAGAGTTGGTAATAGATTGCTGTATCTTTCCAGTGCTTGCCTGGACAGAGCCTATTATGTTTTAACTCACTTGATTGAGCAAAACAATGGCATCCATTTCCTTAGTTGTTTTGCAGGTGGGTTATACTTTTATTAGAAGGATGAAAACTACATTAAAAACCACAGATTACCCAGTTACAAAAACATTTAAGTTAAAAGTACTTCATAAAAACCAGTCAAATTCTGCTATAACAAGGGCCTATGTAGAGCTATTTGTTGACTAGAGAAGGAACAGGACCATGAAAACGCAGCAACTGGTAACAAGTAGCTTGTGTATATTTCTGTTCCTGAAGTTTGGTACTTGTGATTTATGATGGGCATATGACAATTACATTGAAAAAACACGTACAACCAATTTCTTTCTTTCTTGTTCAACTCCCTCCCTCAGTTCCAGAACGAGAGACACTCATTTTGGGACGGAGGGAATAGTAAATTTCATAATCACCCATTTTGTTCGGTTTCGAACAAGGAGGACAACAATGACACGATAGCATACATTTCAATCACAAAGGAATCATGATAATAATGAAAACAATTTCTTCCGCACGCACTATTTTCCAGTAAAAATACGAAGATGGGGCGTAGAGATGGCCGTTATGATTGACCTTGAAGCCGCATGTACTCGCTGTACAATTGAGGGCCGGTGTCTTCAGAATGAGCGTTGTAGGCATAGCCACCATGGCTAGAGATATCAAGACCTGCAACCTCTTCATCAATTGATATCCTCAATACACCCAGCTTGTGAAGGCCATAGAAAAGTGGCCCCATTGTCAGGCTAACCCAGCCCACAATTGCCAATAGTTCGATCACTTGGGCCCCCAGTAAGCCCCAACCACCTCCCATCAGCAGCCCATAAGGCCGAGATATACCGGCAGCCCCTGAATCGTAGGCTTGAAGAACAAATTCTTCTTTGGCAAATAAGCCTGTGAAGATCAAGCCCCAAGCCCCACATCCACCATGTAACTGGGTGGCCTCTAATGGGTCATCAAATTGCAGTTTGAGGGCCACTATGTTGAGGCTGATAAGAACAAAAGCCGCAATGAACCCGCATACAATTGCAGCCCATGGTTCTACGACCGAGCAGCCTGAGGTGATAGCCACGAAGCCTCCGAGAACCCCGTTGCATACATCTAATGCATCCCAATGGCCTACAAGCAAGCGTCGGCCAAATAGGGTTACAAGTCCAGCTGTTGACCCAGCTAGTGTAGTTGTAACTGCAGTTCGGCCAACTGAAGTCCAGTTGCCTTGATCCGGCGTGTTGGGGTATGCCACAAGAATTTTACTAAAAGATCCCGGATTGAACCCAAACCATCCAAACCACAGTAAGAATGTCCCAAGCACCACTAGAGTTGCATTATGACCTCGCATTGGGATCGACTTCCCGAATGCATCAAACCTGCCCACCCGTGGGCCTTCTATAATGGCACCCCACAGTCCAGCAATTCCTCCCACTAAATGCACTACTCCACTCCCCGCGAAGTCAATAGCACCCGAACCTAACAACAAACTGGTAGAGTTTGGGCTGAGCCAACCATTAGTTGACCAAAGCCAATGTGCCACAATTGGATAGACAAACCCACTAAGAAAAAAAGAGAAAACAAGGTAAGCACTGAATTGGGTTCTTTCAGCTATCGAACCGCTAGTTATTCCCGCCACCGCAATAGCAAAAGCCCATTGATAAAGAAAGAAGCTATAGTCATAAGAGGGAGAAGGGATGTCTTTGAGTGCAAAATATTGCGTGCCAATGAACGGATTCAAGCTCGAGCCATCACCAAAGGCGAAAGCAAAGCCAAACAGGTAGTAAGAGAGGCTGCCCACTACAGCATCAACCACATTGGTCAGCATAATATTCATGGCATTTTTGGCTCGCACTGATCCAGCACAGAGCATGGCAAAGCCCAGTTGCATAACAAAGACCAGATATGCCGAAAAGAGAAGGTAAACAGTGTTGATTGCATCTGTGACACTATTCTCCCACGAAGCATCCATTGCTTACACACAAACAGACAGTATGAAAGAGATAAAAGGAAGAGCGAATGTAGAGGAGAGAGTGGTTGGTTTTGAAGCAAGAAGAAGAATGGTTTCATATTATAGCCTAGTGCGTTTGGAAGAGTTAGCTAGCAGTCCAGGACATGGAATGGCCCACCTTTCCTTTGACAACTTGAGCATTCACAGTCAGTGACTTAAAGATAGAAAGACTCTGGACTCGCTGGGTTAACTCGGTGCTCAGGAGAAATATCTACTTTTTGGACTATGTGCTCCCATAAGCTGGGAATACAATCAACTTGGATGTTACTGGACCTACACATTAATGTTCCTTAACTCTACTACCAACTGGCCATAGTGTTCTTTAAGCTCAACCACTTGATTTTCCATCATATGATTCTCCAATTAAACAGTAATCAGTACCGGTATAGAATTACATAACTTTTATTGCCATCTCACAATTTCTGAACACCAGAAAGGGCACAACGGAAATAATAATAACAATAAAGCAAGAAATCGTACAGATGTAAATGCCAAGGTCATTAGGCAAGGACTCTTGATTCTTATGTGGAAATTATTGGCAACTGTTAATTATCTATTATACAACATACAGCTCTGAATACAATCATTTTACTTGAATTATACAAACAGGAATTGATAGTGTCCCCCTCTGCTCTATACTAAGAGAGATTGGACAAGATATATACTGCGGGCAGCATGGAATTTGTACATACCTCGAGCAGCATGGAATTTTTACAAGTAATGGTTTCTAATCAATAGCTTTGGATGCCTCCCTCAGATGTCCGGCTAGTGAGGGACGGTCTCATTGTAACAATAGCAGACTCATTTGCTCCAGCTTTCAGAGCAGTCCTTCCAGCTTCCAAAAACCTCTTAACTGCATCCTCTGCATAACGATTGGCTTCGCCTACTGTCATGCCTTTTCCTATATCTGGATATGTATTGAGGACATGATCACCATTAAGCTGAGAAGCAAGCTGGATCAACTCCAATTGGAACTCTGTCAGACTAGTATCTTCCCTTGGTCCCCATGGTCTTAGTGATACCTTGACCTCTGGTAATTTTTCTGTTCATAGACACCGAAATTTCAAGGTTATATCAGAATACCATTTGACAAAAATATGTTGACTAATAAAGCAAACCAAGATATGGTAATAAACCCACTGTATATGTTGTGTAAGTGTAACTATATAGATTTACAGAATATGAAGAGGTTAAGCCAGTTTTATTTACATAAATACATGTAAGCAAAAGGATAAATAATAGGCAATTGCTCATTTTATAATCATGACGGAGTTTTCATGCGAACCTGGACAATCTTTACGAGGACTATCACGAAGGTTGAAATATTTCTCAAAGGTTCCCGCCCATGCATCCCTTTTGGTCAAGAAGTTGGAATTGAGATTGAAAAGCTTTTTAACTGTTGCTGGGATAGAAGAATGTTCAAACTGCGAAGATGAGGTTGGCCCGCTAGGTTCATGGATCACTGCATCAAACAACAGAGTTCAAATCCACGTGATCATACATACATTCACTTTGTACTTTGGCAGCAAACTAAGACAAAGTGAAAAAATGATGAAATGATTGCATAGTCTAAAAGACTCATACCATAGCATTTTCATTAAAAGACTAGAGTAACAGAACATTACAATAATCAGATACATATGAACCTAAAGCAGGACCCATGTCAAACCAGATCTAGTGTAGTGGCAGACAGAAGTTGTAGGTTAGATCTCAAGTTTACGAGGAATTACAAATTTCAATCAAGTATTGCAAGGAAGCTCACTCAATGCATGTCTTCCTCTATGTTCAACAATTCCTGTCCACTGGCAGCCGCCAGATATCAAAAGCGATTGATGTTTCAAGTGTCTTCATAAAGTATCTATACTCAACTGATCCACTGGGTCGTTACAGAGGTACATACACACCACATCTAACGTCGTGAGTTGGAGAGAAAAGCCGGTGACATGAAATAACAGCTAACGAATTTCTTTACAAGAAAACAGGGAGAATACAGAACTCCAAAAAAGGGAAAGCCTGTATACGCACATTTAGGAACTAGCCTCTGGAGAATGAGCAACTAGGAAACAGCCTACCGTAAACTAAAACCAGAGCCCAAAATCCAGTGCCATATCTACAAAAAAGGAGCCTCGGCCAAGGAAATTCTGTGCAAGGAATGCTCATGTTTCCTTCATTTGACATGAAAACTCAAGCAAAAACAGGCTGCATCAAAGCTTTCTCTCCTGTTTACCACTTGGATACCATTCCAGCAAGAACGAAGCAAAAAAAATCCTCACTGCTAAGTTTAACTATCTAGACCCCATTCCTCCTCACTCTCCATTTTGATCCAAAATCTTCTATTCCTCCATAACACATGTTACTCGTCATATTTTAATTCCCCCTACATTGGCTTTAAACAAAATAATCAGCATTTAACTATGACAACTGAGATCCACTATAAGCAGACCCACCTATTGCATAGTAGATTAAGTTTTCACTTTTTACTTGATTATATTTGATATATTTAATCTACAATAAAAAATTAATCAGATACAACAACAATAAAGCATTAATAACAACCACGTTACATGAATCCTCTTCCGTCATTCCACCCGATCCATAACCAAATCACCATGAGGACCACAATTTTTCATGTCTTTCCATATTGCCGATGTTCGTGTCAATTTTGGCCTACCCCTACACCTAACTTTATTAAAACTAATATCATCATATTTTCTAACTGAGCACTAAGGGGCCTACTTAGTACAAGATCAAACCATCTTAAGCGATTCTCTCTTACTTTTTTTTTTTTCTGCTATAGTAGATACTTTTATCGTTTCTCATATTTGTTAATTATGAATCTAATCTTTTCTAGTTTATCACACATTCATCTAAACATTAGCATTCTCACCACACTCGTCTTGTTAGCATGTTCCTTCTTAGTAGTCCAACACTTGGCTCCATACAATAACACATGCCTAACAATTGTCCCGTAAAATTTTTCCTTTAGCTTCATAGCCTTCACTAATATACGTCAATCACATAATACTCCATTTGCACTGATTATTTCATCCAACCCGATTTTATTTTATAATTAACATCACTTCATGTAATACCCCACATTCCCACGTCGAATGAAAGTGGGAATTTCGTGTGTTTTATAAGATTGTCCTCTACTACCACTTAGCATCAAATCATCGATGGACTTTTGGGCCGTCTGCGATGGGCCGTTGACCCAAGATGCGAAGCGCCGCAAAAGGGCCCGTTGGTGGGCTATAGGTAGCATCGTGTGTTTTATAAAGTTGTCCTCTACTACCACTTAGCACCAACTTAGCCATGAACTTTTGAGTGGACCTATGATGGGCAAGTGGACCCTTGGTGCTAATGGGCGTCTCCATCTTAATTGTGAGGAAAAAGTTCCTATCAGAATATGGTGTAACTAAGATATAGTTACTGAAAAGTCGTACTTACAATCCCTATATTCCGACCAAAGAGCCGTTTTCCTTTCTTATAAGTCAACATGTAACTAAATCTAAGCAAATTTAAACATAATTGTGCATTTCAGGCGATGAACATTTACCAATTGAAAATTAGATCGCAATGCTATGAACTGCAATTATCATATCAGTCACTCAAAGTGTAACAAAATAGTCAAAAGTGGAATATATATGCAATGCAATAAAATAACCAATGAGTAGCATGCCAATACAGAAGATAAACTTACCAGTGCCCTTATCAATCCACGGGGAAATCAACAAAGTGGGTACCCGCACACCCAACCGATCAAACCGGAAGTAAAAAGGATCAGGCCCAATAATCCCATCAGGGTTAGGAACACCGGAAACCGGAGTAGGCACATGATCATAAAATCCACCATGCTCATCATAAGTAATCAAAAAGGCCATCTCTTCCCACTGAGGACTACTCCTCAGCGTCTCGTAAACTTCCTTCACAAACCTCTGCCCCACTGCCACGTCGTGGCTCGGGTGATCATCGTTTGCCGGAAAAAGATTCACATCAAAGTATCTTTGCTCAACAACAACATAATTCGGGAGCTTACCCAACTTAGCATGCAGCTTAAACATCAAGTTGTACTCATGAAACTTAGTAATGTGTTTCAGTTTCCTCAAGGACTGGAAAAACATGGTGGCGGGAATATTTTGGTAATATATACCAAAACTGAGGTTATTTTCGTCTAATGAATCGAAGATTGTTCTTTGAGGGAAACCATGAATGAGATCTTTTCTTACGTTGCTGGAAGCGCCGTGTGACGTGGCAGAGTGGACGTAGAACCGGTTCGGCTGAGTCGAAGCAGGAACGGACGCGAACCACCGGTCCAACACGGCAAACTCCTTCGTCAACTCAGTGTAGACCGGAACGAGTTCCGGTTTGAACCCGCTCATGACGGTTTTGGCCATCCCTTCCGCGTCCATGGATTTAGCCTGCTGGACGAACCCGTTCATCGGAGCCGGGTCGGATCGGGTGGTGCTAGAACCGAATATCTGTTCCGTGATGGCTTGGATGGAGTGACCCGGGTCGGAGTCGATGAAAACGGCGTCGTTGGAAACAAAGACTTTCGGGGAGGTGGGGTCGGAGGCGTTGAGCCGGTTGAATTCGTTACCGGAGAGGCCGTCGATGTCGGGTCGGGTTTGCTTGAGCCAGCCTAGGACGTGGTCGAAGGAGCGGTTCTCCATGACCAGGACGACTAGAGTTTTGATGGGGGAATTGATTTCGTGGGTGGGTTTCTTGGGGAATGGGAATTGTTGGGAGGGGCATAATAGGAAGAGGACTGTGAGGACTGTGAAATGGGGTCGCCGGAGGACCATCCTTTTTTATTTTTTTCCGGTGAGGGAGGGTTTTTTTGTCCGGTTGAAGATATGTTGCTGTGTAGTTGGACGATTATATGGAGGGCGGAAATTGGATTTCATTCCGTACATGACAAGTGAAAATGAAACGGAACAAAGGTATATACCTGGGAGGAGTTGGGGGAGTAGGGACCCAATTTTTATATGGAGTGGCTAGGCACTCCTACTACGGAGTGCTCACAATACACATAGCAGGTATAGAAAATGCACATAACATAATTTATGTGCATTATAAAAAAAATATGTGCATTATGAAAAAAATATGTGTATTATTTGTAATTGCTATGTGCATTATGGGCACTCCTAGTAAGGAGTGCCTAGGCACTCCATATATTTTTCCGTAGGGACCCGGGGAGACTATTGGAATGGCTATGCGGGAACTTACATACTGTAAAGTTCAGTTCTACTATTGAGTCATCCCTTATTTTTCCTAGGTAATTCTTGTTAATGGAGTATATAAATATTATAAAATATATACATAACATAATTACAATATATATAATATAATTAATAATGCACATAAAGATAATATATGCATAATTTATAATTGTTATGTGCATTATGACGCACATAACATAATTAATAATTTACATAAAGATAATATGTGCATAATTTATAACTATTATGTGTATTATGACACTCTTAACACGGAGTGTCTAGACACTCTATATAATTTTCGGACTATTTCCTACACATTTCTTTTCATTTTATTTTGAGCCCGCGAAAATCAACAGCGCAGTACACCAAATGCATTACAAACTTGTACTTTTATATTAAAATACAAATTGGTAAGACGTGCAGTATAGGCGTGTTCATGGTTCGGTTTTGGTCACTTTTGATCAAAACCGCAACCAAACCAATAGTTCGGTTTTATCATTTTTGAAAACCGAAACCAACCCAAAAATATGAAAAATCGATTCTTCGGTTTTACATTTTTCGGTTCGGTTTTTATAAACTTTCGGTTTT
>JAOTQG010028079.1:0-15393 GCA_025631175.1 Iris virginica
ATAAGTCGATTTTTTCAATATAAATTGGATTTTTTGGAAATATATCGGAATATGTTCGAAAATTATTCGGAAATAAAGCAGAATATTTTTGGATCGGAAATCAAAAATTTCGATAATTTTAAATCTAATTCCGATTCCGATCCGAAAAATATCGGAAAAATCGGAATTCGGAATTTTGAAAGTCGGAAAGAAAATAATCGTTCCAAAATCGAAAATTTTCGGATCGGAATCGGCGGAAATCGAAAATTCCGTTCCGATTTCTACCCCTAGTTTCAACCGTTCCAAATAAGTGTTATTTTAGTAAAATATTTTTGTTTCAAAATATTTTTTTTAAGGTAAGAACTTATCACATTTTCTTTGTATTCATTTGAGCAGTTGATATATGGAGCACGCTGGTGCTTCTTGCTAGAAGCACTTGAGAGTGTGCTCACTCTTCCATTCTCATCAATTAATCCCAAAAATTAATGAATTTTCTTTAATTTTTCTAATCAAATTCAAAAAAAAAATAATTTAAATCTCGTAATTAATGTCTAAATTAACTCATTTTAAACTTAATCTCCAAAACATCAACAGGAATTCAAATTTGAATTCCAAAAATGGATTAGTAAATGAACATTAAGCGCTGACGATTGAACATTAAGAACCTACGAAATAAACATTCATATCACATCAAACTGTAGCTTCAGTAGTAAAATTAACATTCATCTCAGTTAAAATAAACATTCATATCACAACAGATAAGTCATTAAAATATGTGAACTTCAATGACTAACTTGTAGTTTCAGTTGAGAAATGAACATTCATTTCAATCGAAATAAACATTCATATCACACAAGATGAGTAATTAAAATAAATGAACCTCGATGACCAATATCAAACAAAATGAACTATCATGATTTATGTAACGAAAAATAACGGTGCGAAATGAACCTCGATGACCAATATCACACAAAATGAACTATCATGATTTATGTAACGAATACTTAAATAACGGTGCGAAATGAACATTCATTACGATCAAAATGAACATTCATATCACACCAGATGACGAATTGAATTAAATGAACACGCCGACTTCTTATACATACATGTCATAAGAAAATGAATCAAGCGTTGAAGTAAATGAACATTACATACTGATGAAATAAATACGCGCATAACGTGAGGGACGAGCATGACACCGACGGTGACGCTGGCCATGAGATCGGACTGAAGGTATTCACGCCATTTGTAGGTACAAATCCAGCGATAGCACAGCAGGAAGAGCTCTACCCACTCGAGGAAGCAGAGGAAGAAGAAGAAGATGTCGTTGGGTTCGTGACTACGGTTGAAGATGAGAGAGAGGGGATTGGAGAGAGATGCGGTTGAAGAAGACGACCAGAAATTATTGTTCAAAAGGAGATGAATATTGGTACTTACTTTCGATTTCACTATTGTTGTTGCTTTGATTTGCAGTGGCTGTGAAAGCTGTCGTCTTTTTCAATTTGTAGGGTTTTTTCTTTGTCTCGTTTTTGCGCTCACTTCTGAATTTGAGATATAATGGCTATGGAGGGAGTAAAGAGAAAGAGAGCGAGAGAGAGAGAGAGAGAGAGAGAGAGAGAGAGAGAGAGAGAGAGAGAGAGAGAGAGATATGTGACTGATTTTTTTTGTTTTTGAAAAAATTTCTTGATTTAAGGGAGTGAACTTTTTTTTTTCACCCTCTCACTTACTTTTAAGAGAGTGTGTCACACTTCTTCCAAAATATGCTTCTAACAAGGAGTACCAGGGTACTCCATATAAATTATCTCATTTCAGCTTTAATTAATGGTACTTTGACCAATTTAATTGGTTTTTTAATTTGTATATAAATTCTTAAAATAATACTTATTTTAAAACGGATGAAAAATAACAATTTCTTGATATTCTCGTAGAAGTAATGAGATAAGTTATGCGATTTATCATACATTAATTTCTGCAAATTGAAAATATCTTTCTCTTACAATCATTCTATTAACTCATAAATGGTAAGTCACATTCTTGCTATATTTATTTTTTAATACAAAATCAAAACTTACTATGTATACATGAAAAATTAGGGGCCTTCAATATTTTTGTATTTGAACCAAAGAAGTATTATGAAATAATTGCATTTAATCCAAGCTTAATTATTTAGTAATGCACTCAAGCCACGCCACTAAGGCAACATATTGTGAATGCAAATGAACTCCTTATTGAAGAATCCGGAAATTATACCGAGCATTTAAACATTCAACCCCCTACCCGAACCATTCTTAAGACGACCAATCCCTCTCGACCAATAGAGCTGAGCCTTGAGTGGGCACACACTGACACACGGAGTTCTGATGTTAAAAATGTCTAATTTTTTTTAATGTACATAAAAATTATAAATAATATATATAATATAAATATAAAATGCATATGATAATTATAAAGATGATAATAATATAACTTATGTGCATTTTATATCTATGTTATGTACATAATTTTTAGTCTTTATATATATTTAGGGAAGAAAAAAAAAAAGGTCTCCTACCACCGAGTGTTTAGGCGTTCGGTATACCAACTGATTGGTCACCTCCTAGAAATTGAAAAATGAAAATATATTATAAACACCCCTATCTATGACCCATTTTCATAAAACCCCCTTAACATAAAACTATCATGTGGACATGTATAAGTATGATGGTACACTCTTTGCCATCCGCTAAGAGTTTGTTTTCTTGAGTCATTAAGCTTTCGGTGTGAATTATGATACAACTTTAGTCTCTTCAACTAATATATCTGGCCCATCGATTTTAATCGCATATGTGATGGTTAGCAATGCTCCATTCACGTGGTAATATGATCTCTGCGAGAGTATTACATGATCTCTCTCGAATCTAGCCTAACATAAGTTGGATCAATCAAAGTACAATGAGTTACCACCTTTCATTTCAAAATAAATGTCACTATTTGTTCACATTCAAGAACAATTTATAATACTCATTTCGAAACGAAGGTAGTATTTTACAAGCATTTCTTAGTTTCCCGTTTTACCACTATTGTTCGAACCCTAGCTTAATGTTAGTTCTATTTTGCACATTAAATATGCCATCTATATATAACTGGCAATAATGAAATCAATGCTCATAAGTACCCACAGATCCACAAGCTAACCTGATCAGGAAAAATAATATTCCGAGGGGTCCAACATTAACTTTTTAAATAAATGAAGGATTTATATTTTTGCCTCTAACTCTTTAATATTTTACATTCCCTTATTTGAGGCCCATTATTATTGCGAAAGAAGCTTCAAAGCCCAACTCCTTTTTCATGTGACCATAACATTACTTACTTTCTCATTTGGGGCACGACACGACCATATATTTAGTGCTAATAAAAACTTTCACATTAATGGTGGAAACGTGTTACTTTAATTACAAAATTGACTTGTAGCTTCGGCCTTGAGATTGGTGATGAAATTAAATTGAAAGCGCTAGCACCAGCATCATGGACACTTAACTTTCATGTGTTTAGCAAAGTTCAATTTGAATATGTCTACTTTGCTCATGGGATGATTGACTTTTAACTTTAATCATCTTTTGATCGTTCATATGTTTAAAATCCTAGTGAACAATTAATGGTACAAGTATCAATAAGAAAGTAAGGATATGATTTTCTTTTATAAAATTAATAAATCTAAAACATGAAATATATCTTAAGCAATATCAATATTGGGAAACTTTATGATCCGATTGAGGTATAAAAATACTTAGGTGATATGGGGTGTTTTGACTAATAAAATATATAATAATAGATAAAATGTTTTATGAGTGGAGAGGTATTATTATAGTATCAATATACGAATATAT
Organism: Iris virginica; assembly: GCA_025631175.1. Taxonomy (NCBI): domain Eukaryota; kingdom Viridiplantae; phylum Streptophyta; class Magnoliopsida; order Asparagales; family Iridaceae; genus Iris; species Iris virginica. The sequence goes on from JAOTQG010028079.1 coordinate 3,852, forward strand.
ATGTGATCTTTAAAATTGCATGAATTATAGAGGTATGGCAGTAGTGAGTCATACAATAAAACTTTGTGAGAGAATATTTGAAAGTAAACTGAGGGGGGAGACAACGGTATTGGAAAATCAATTTTATTTTATGTCGAGTAGATCAACAATAAAAACTACTTACATATAAAGGAGATTGATGAAACACTATAGGAAGGAAAAAAATTATCTAGGAAGATAATTTGATCGATATATACTAGAAGAAAAATGAGCTAAAGAGAGAGATATTAAGGTTATTAAAGATATGTATGATAAAAGATCGATCGACATTCGTCACAACTACGACAGAAAAGACATCCAAGTTTTGAATCACTATATGACTACACCAAGGATCGGCCTTAAGGCCGTATTTTTTTTGCCTTAGAATGAATCAATTAAATATTTATGAGATGATATATCTTGGTGCATGCTATTTACCGATGTTTTTATCAATGAAACAAAGTTTTTAAAAATTGGAGAGAAGCTATAGAATTTAAAGGGTTTTAAATAATTAGGAGCAAAATAAAGTATACCACTTGCAACTTTACTAATAAGTTAGATGGAGACTAAATATCTCAAAAATTAATCGAGATTGAAGAGGATGTCAATTATAGAATAAATTAGGTTGAATGAAATGAAAGAGAGTATCTGAAATGTTATGTGATCCGTGTGTACTAGTAAAGTTAAAGAAAATATTTTATACGATATCTATTAGGCATGCGCTATTGCACGAAAACGAAATTGGTATTGGGCTACTAGGAAGAAACATGCTACCAAAATGAATGTAGCAAAAATGTGAATGTTTAATGATTCATATTTAACAATTATGTGACAACAAGGTACAATCTAGTGGTAACTGGTAAGATATCTCTTCTATTTTCAATATATCACAAGTTCGAGTCATGATGGGGGTAAGTGAAAATCACTAACAGTCCTCTTTTTGAAAAAGAAAAAAATATAATAAATAATTATGTGAAAAATATATAAGTAGGTCTTATATTGAAGAAAATGAGAGAAAATTGCTCGAGATAGTTGATTTTTTTAATGTTAACTTCAACCCTTAGTATATTTTATTAATTAGAGCTTACAAAGTAGTATAAATGGTTTAAAGTCTAAAGCAACAAAGAGAGCTTGAAGTCGAAAGCAAGTTAGTAGAGATGGCTGAAAGCCCAAAGCAATAAGGGCGGGTTTAAAGTACAAAGCAAATAGAATTAAATAGCTTCAAAAAGATAATAAGACCAAAATATCGACAATATAAAAAGAAATGAAAGACTATAATTTATATAATGACATGATATTGAATTGTGCGGCATAACGAAAAAGTAATTCCTATGATTTCAAGTAATTTGATTAAGGTTTTGTCATTGTTAGGTTATTGTTATTATTGAAGTAAGATCATTTCATGGTCTAATTCTACCTATATTAAAATTAAATTTAAAATAAATGACCGTTTTGATGAATGTACTTAGCAGCCTACTTTATTGAATTTATACGTACCTGCCTTTTTGTATTTGCATAATTGAATTGCTCTATCACAATTATTATTATTCTTTTTTGTCAATAAATGAGTGTTTTAATTATTTAATTTTAATATGTCAATCTAATTAATTTTTAAAAAATTATTTAATATATATTTATTGAGTTTCATAATTTAAAACTTCAATCTTTCTCATGAGATTATTAAGTAAGTAAAGGGGTGGCAATTTGTGATCCGATTAAACCTGTGGATCTATAATTTTTTTAAAATTAACTTATTTAAGTGAGTTAGAATTAATAAATTTGAATCTATTTGACATTAACTTACTAAATATGTTTAAATTTATTGATTATTATCCACTTAAATAAATTAATTTTGAAAAAAATTATAAACCCGTGGGTTTAATCGGGTCACAAATTACCACCCTAAGACTTATTGATAACAGTTTTTATTGGTTAGCACTAAATAAGTCAATATTCATAAAAATTGGTCAAAATTTAATTAAGTTGATGAGAAAAAGTCAAAATAAGATACTTCATTTATCAAAATACAATACTCTAATAGATTTAGAAAGGAGATGCGTAAATTAAAATAGGGCCAACTTCACAAATAGTTTCTGAAGATTATGAAATTTAATAATTATTTTTTTATTTTTAGACTTGATTAATTTTATAATAAGTTAATTAAATGTGAACACAAATGGTCATTTCGTTAGTCAACTTGTTAACTCTACCATTTAACTAATTTTAAAGGGTAAAATAGTTTATTAGCCTCCTCCCCTTCTCTTTCGGCGAGCTCCCGTTTTCCCTCTCCGACGAAATTTCAATAAGCCTCTCTCTCTTCTCTTGCGTGAATGTGGTGCATTTTCTTATAAATAGATCATATTGTCTTAGATCTAATCACATCTTGTATGGAAACTTAGATCTCACCGAAAATTTTTAAATCTTACCAGTATAGAACCAGATTTGCGGAATGCTCGTGACGAAAAATCACAACCATCACAAGCAAATCCAACAAATCCACCACGTACAAACAAAAATCGCAAACTCGTTACAAACAGAAATCACAAATCCATTACAAACCCAACAAAGGAGATGAGTCTGCGAATAAATGAGAGCCATGACTTTTCGGTTCATGTGCCTAGGGTTGAGAAAATTGGTTCATAAAAAAGTTTTTTTTATGTTCTTGGGGGATGGATTGATTGATTAATTTGTTAGTGTAAGCTAAACTAATTTGACATTCTCCGGAAGCCGGTGTCCATGAATTTTGTCAAAAATCACATCAATATCAGATCGATTTCGGTTCAATTTCATGCGGTTGATCATCCAACTACTATTCGATTTATGTTCAACTTTTTGTCAAGATCTGAGTTTGATTTCGATTTGGATCTCCATTTGAATTAGGGGTACTAACATGCTCGCTGCTTTTGATTTGGCCTACTCTGACTTTCATCCATGCTCAAAAGAACGAAATCAATGATTTTGCTAAGGCTCGGATCACTTAGTCGATATGTATTGATATTTGATGATTTTTTTACTGTAAATGATATAATATGAGATGATATAAGTTATATGAATTTATGAAGTAAAAGACTAAATTGCCCCCATGATGTGAAAGATTTGAAAGTGATGTGAGGAGAGAGAATGTGATGTGAAATGTTTGAATGTGAGGAGATATAAGAGAAAATGTGATGTGAAAGGTTTGAATTGATTTGTGAGAGTGTATAGATGTAGGGATACATAGATGGAAAGTGATATTTCGTATTAATGATATATATCATTATATCACTTCATATCTACTGAGTGATCCGAACCTAAGTAACTGAACAGGGTAAGTACTAATTAACCTACTGCTCCTAGCTACTTATTGTACCAAGATTCAGATAGAAAATTTTTTGGAGGTTTAATTTCCACCAGTTCAGGAAATGAAGATGGAAGAAGGGGTAGAAGCAATTTCTTTTACCTTTTAAAGTTAATCAAATGTTGAATTAGTTAACAGTTAAAATTAACAGTTAATTAATCGAAAAATAATTTATATTTATATTTTATGAATTTATTACAAAATTGACTAAGTCCAAAAATAAGGGACAATTCATTGATTCCAAAAATTTTCAGGAATCTTTTGTAAAATTGTCCCATTAAAGTAATATATCATTATAAAGATCAAATTATTGGTTCAAGACTTCAAGTGAAAATAATTTTAGTCTTATCTATTTTTTATTTGTTTTTTACTATTGTCATTTTAATTGTTATTTTATTTTTTTAAAATTTATTTTAAATTTTTTTATATTTATATTTATTTCTATTTCTATTTCTATTGTTAATTCACTTTTGAGACTCGCTCAGCTCACCTCGCGCGCAAGCAATATGGCAAAAGAAGTAAAAATAGAATTAACAACAACCCAATTTGAAAAATTAAGTGATCTAATTATGCAAATTAATTAGTCTTACCAAATGATATTAAATGTGTTAAATAAGATTAGGTTCCATATCAATACTTCAACCACCATCTAGGAGATGTATTCAAGGTGAGCACTACTGTTCATTAATTATTCCACTGAAAATTATTATATCAAGTGTCTAAGCATTTTTAATATGGAGTATCATTTTACTTAAAAAAAATAAATATATAATCATAAATTATAAAAATACTTATTATGCACATTTTAAGTTTGTAATTTATTATTATATTTTTATCTTTTTTAAAAAATATATTCATTTTTTAAAAGAGGCGACACTCCTCACTAAAAGTGCCTACGCACTTGATATACCAACTAATTATTTCACACACATCGCCCCAAAAATAATTTGTTTGATTATTTATTTAATTAATTAATTATTCTTTTCTTTTCATTATATTACTCGTATATATTTGAATGCCGCTTTTAGCATCGATCATGATGATCATTTTTTTTTTTGTTTAATTTGATGTAAAATTAGTTCAGAAATACGACACACTTTTTGGCTTTTTAAAAAATAAGGAAAAATTACACCTTCAAATACTATATGGCAATAATGTCACAATATTTATTTCTTGATGTTAGTCACTTTACTGACCAAGAGAAGTGCCAGCTCGACTAACTTTCAGACAACCAGTATCCACTGTTCACCACCTTGTACTTGCGGCCAACAAGGTGTCGGAACTATTACTGACTACCATAGCCACCGGAGAGTTGGCACAGCTACCGCAAAGAAGGTAGCTCGGATCAGTAGTAAGTAAAAGAAAATAAAAAATTAACAGTAAAATCGACAGAATATACTAAACTGTTATACTATTCTGTTGAATTTTTTCTGTATATTTAGCACTTTTTATAATATATTGTTACGTATGCAAAAATATATATATAGATAAAATTTTCATAATGTATTAAAGTGTTATACATTCTATCAATTATACAAGTAGCATTTTTCGTGATACAAATTCATAATTTCATGTATTTATAGTTAGTTGAGGGTTTTAATTGACTCAAAATTAAAATGCCACCTTAATTTTCTGTCGGAGTTTATAATAACTCCAAAGCTAATATAACATATCCATAATTAAAAGTCAAAAATAAACACCGGAAAAAGAAAAAAAAAAAATTTTGCCCCAAAGGGACATGGGAAGAGATTGAACCTGAGACCTTACACACTGTAAAGCTCGACTCTACCACTTAGCCACCCCTTGGTTTCCAACACCGAAAAGATTATGATTTAATTTATAATTCATGTAATGCCAGACATGTTCCGGACGGACCATTTTTATGATGAAACCCATTCAAACACCCCCAAAGCATATATTATTAATAATACAACATTAAAGTACCATGTGCATTAAATTGTTCTAATAGTAAAATATTTATATATCGAAGTTGAAAATGATTTTCTACCTGAGAAAATGGCAATTTTCAGGGTGTTCATTTTTCACATAGTAAAATTCGCAAAGATGGTTAATTTGAAAATTCAAGATTCGTACACGAATATGTATATGTGTATATATACATCTAACGTATTGTACAGGTTTAAAGGAAAATGTTAAATACACAAAAAAATATCAACAGCAAAATCAACACAATGCAGTAAAGTGTTATACGTTAATTATATTGTACAATACTTCAATGCATTCTGTTAATTTTACTATTGATATTTTATGTATACGTATAATTAATTACTCAATTTAAAAAGGTGTATCTATCTATCTATCTATCTATCAAACAAACATAAAGTATAAAGGAGAAATAAATAGATATCTATTCACAAAATTAATGATGGGGATCAGTGCAGTTGGATTTGTTAGAAATTTGGTTTAAGCTTTAAAAGAGATGTTAATGATGCAATTTGTGTGAAGAAGACTTTTTAAGTGAGGCAATTTTACATTATAAATACACCGACTCTCTAAGCAATGAATGGATTCATTTTCCTGCAATTTTTTTGTGTTTAATTGCAATATTTACTTCATTTTCCCCTTTTCTGCACCCCTTCTTGGGATTTTTTCCAACAATTAATACATTTTCCTGCCCCTCCAATTTACATCTCCCTGATCTCTCTCCCTCTTCCCTCTACTATTCCTCCCTTCAATTCAATTCACTTAAATACACAATTCATCTCTCTCTCTCTCTCTCTCTCTCTCTCTCTCTCTCTCACACACACACACACACACAACAACCTCAACACCCACCAACACTCACCACAAATAAATTAAGCTTTAAAGGAATACCCATCTCTTCCTTTGAGTCCTCTTATATATATAATGGCCTTAGAGGTTCAAAACCAACAACCACAACCACTTGAACTATTTTCACGGTGGTATAGTTGTATGTATATGTTTCCCCCTTAGTCCATCATCACCCCCTTTGCCCTCTCCCAAGTTCTTCACAATCTACATACATATATATATAAATACCCTTCTTAATTCCTTCTTTGGATTTGAACTTGGCTTAATTTCCAAAAACTCCCTCAATCGATCCCAAGGTACCCTTTGTGTTTCTTTTTCTTATTTGTATGTACACTTTTATTTATTGCTTAATTTTTTTATATATATAATAGACATCATATGATATATGAATGGGATCACATATCATATGATCATGATTTGATGATTATTTGACTTTCTTTTGTTCAATAAGTTTGACTTTTGAATTTTGGTCATCAACAAATATAGGAGGAGTTCACAAAGAGAAGGTGTGATCATCAAAGGTTGAGAAAATAAAAACCACGCGCGTACAAAAGGATGAGCAGAAGAGGTGGGAGGGGAGGTCCAAAGCTTGATTTGAAGCTGAATTTATCACCACCAAGGGCCAACCCAAGAGTGGAATCTCCGGGACGATCAGCCACCGTGTCGCCGACGTCCCCGCCGAGCTCATGCGTGTCGTCGGAGCCTATGCTAGATGAGATTAACAACCTCCGGTACTCTAGCAGCCCGGAGACGACGTCGCCGATGATGTTGGTCGGATGCCCACGTTGCCTCATGTACGTCATGCTCTCCGAGGATGACCCACGTTGCCCTAAATGCAAGAGCACGGTTTTGCTCGATGTTTGCCATGAAAACTATTCCTCCACCACCGCCGCTGCCGCCGCCGCCACCAAGAAAACAAGAAAGAGTTAGAAAAAAAATGAGTACCCAAAATTCCTTCTTTGGGACATGTTTGGATTTTAACCATTAGTAGGACTCATGTTATATCTTTTAAGTTCTTTTAGCTCTCTGTCTTCTTTTCTTTTCTTTTAGTATTATTTCAACCTTAGTAAACTGAGAAATGTTATTTGCACTTCACTTAAATTTTACCAAGTTGTGCACACGTATCATGAGTACGCGTGTGACAAGTGGAGTTTGAATAGCATTATTGAATTCGGTCCTTTTATTAATTATTTTTCTTATTTTATCTTTTTACTTTTTTAACTTTTTTTAAAATCATAGGATGTGGGCCTAGTGATGCTCATCTTCCTTGTTTAGCAGAAGTCTATGTAAAATGGGGCTAAAATATGTCCTGATTTTCCTATGAAAAAAAATTGTTAGGTAGGTAATTATTTGATTGCTTTTATGTTTATATAAGTGTTAAAGATCCAATGAATGAATGACACGTCGTGGGGGAGTCCACTAGGAATGGTGGGCATGTCATCAAATAAATATTATGAAAAAAAAAGGTCAAGAGCTAGTAGTTACTGTACTGTACTCTTTTGTAAATAAGTAGAGCCATATTTAGCTAGAAATAAGAATTTATGGTTTAACCTTTGTAGAAAGCCAATCAAATATTTGTACTTAAGTACTATTACGTACCCTATCTAAACAGACCAATAAATTTCATTGCAATAAAAGGGTTCTTGATGAGATGTTACAATCCTTAAAATTGATCGGTCTATGGTATATAACTATATATGTATTAGAATATTGTATTGTATGATTGTTAATGGGGAAGAATCGAAAGAAAATACTGTAGCAAATACTCTTTCTATTTTGTTTTAATTATTCTGAAAGTGACATAAAGCCCTCACAACATGTCACTATCGAGGACAATTAAAACGAAACGAGTAGAGTAATAAAAAACTCGAAAATTTATTACTTCAGTTTGTCAAGAATCTAAGTCAAAATTAAATACAAGATAATTTATATTATAAAAGTAATAAAATCCTAATTCAACTCGAATCGACACATGAGGAGATTAAATTAAAGTGCGGCAGAACAATTCAAAAGATAAAGAAGTATCGTTAATTTCGAGTATATCAGGCTACATAACATAAAAGTTAATTTGTAATAAATTTATGAGTTCGTGTATTTCTATATCTTTTATTTTATATAGAAGGTCCAATTGGATATGTTCTATATTTCTATTTTTATTTTGCTATTTTATGGTTTATTTCGTAATTTTAGTAGTTTATTGAATTAAAGAATACAATCGATATAGAGAGGGAAAATATATAACCTATATATATATATATATATATGACCAATGAAATAGAAAAATAAGGATCACCTCAATGTGAAATAGAATATGTATATATGTGTTTTGACCCTAAAAAAAAGTAGTATATATAGGGTTCGTTCAGATTGCATTAATATTGTGTAATTGTTTTAATATTTTATGGAGAATAATGCATGCTAGTAGATTATTAGTAGTATATTTTAAGTTCGAAATTGAGCCTTGACTTTTGAAAGTCAAACCTATGATTTAAAGTAGGTCCCACCGCATGAACCAGCTTCGATGGTGAATCCCCATCCGTAAGCCAAAGCCTCGTGGATACATCATGACTCTCATGTCCCTCCCTTTGTGAAAGAGAAAGAGAAAAAGAAAAAGAATGCATGAATATATATTATTCATAAGAAATTAAATTTAAAAAATTGGAAGAAAAAAAAAAAAAAAGGAAAAGGAACCGTTTTTACAGGCTTTGATCTACTCACATGAAAGTTGAAAGACAAATTTAATGGGTATTGATAGGGTCACAAGTGTTGATATGATGACTTTCTTCTCATCATTAAAATGGGCTTGTTGGATGGAATGAACCTTTTCATCTGTATTTATTTCGACTTTTTGATGTTAAAAAAAAAAAAAAAAATTATGATTATTTAATTGAACAAGGGAAAAATGGTGAAATTTCATTTTCACTTCTTTTACAAAAATAGTAGAAAGTTTTTTTAAAAATGTATAAAAGTTTTTAAAAGTCCTTAATTCTTGTTTTTCTTTTGGACAAACTGTAAAAATAGTTCATGTATTCCAAAAATATTTAGCTAAAAGTTTTTTAATTCAAGATTTCTCAATTTTAATTTTTATAATTGAAAAAATCGAGTCCAGTCGATCATAAATTCTAATTTTAAATTAATTTTAATTTGAAGTAGAAATAAACGTGTATGACACTTATTAATAGCAAAGACAAAAACATCAGATACATTCATTTCCTCCATCATATTCATTCATTTCATCCGTTTTCTACAAACACAAAAAAATGAGAAGAGATGCAATAAATGGGTGGATCTGACATTTTTATCTCCACCATCAGCAAGTATCATGTTCGCTTAATTCTATCCAAAATTTAACTGGGACAAAAATAAAATTTAGACCCGACTGTGTTTAATTTTTTAAGTACAGAGGTAAAAATTGAGTAATCTTGAATTTAAGAACTATTTATTAAATATTTTCAAAGTACATAGATCATTTCTGCATTTTTCCTTTTCCTTTTTCTTTCGCTTTTTACGTCAATTTTGAGAGAAAATTTTTATCAAAAAAGTATATTTTATATTTTTCTCTCTCTCCCACTTCACTCCTACAAAATAAATAAACATTGAATATACTCCTCCAATTTTTCAACTCAATTTTCACCCCCTCCAACTTTCTCCCAACTAAACACAGGATTAGAGAGAAAAACAAAATCTCACATAATTTTCCTTTTGACTCAACGAAGATAACGTGTAATCGTGAATGAATTTCGTTTGTGAGATAGTTCCCCGAAGAAATAGGTCATGTCATATTATATTAATAAAAGTCAATACGTCATTGAGCAATGTATTATTATGACACTCCAATTTTCACATTTCACAAAACTTCCACTATTTTCTCTACATGAGCCAAATTTTTCTACATTTATCCGTTTGGTCATTTTATATTTCTAATAAACGTCAAATTAATCTCTTTTTATTGCATATTTTCTAGCTATATATGCAAGGTCCTTAGAGCACAAATCAAACATTTATTGGAAAATCGAACTAAATTTTAAAGATAGAATCAGACATCGATCCCATGGCAAATATCTTTAAGAAGCTGTGTTTTTTTACTCGCTCTATTTCGAAATGAACGTTAAGGATAAGAAGCACCAGTAATAGATTTATATTATTCGTTCAGCAATGTTATTTATCCTTCATTGAATTAAATATCTACTCTACTCATTCTACACATAATCTATGTAATTCATTGCTAGTGCCTTTTACCTACATGTTAAATATCGTTCTTTTTTTGTCGTACGGGGGATTTTTATGTTTTTTTTTGCATTTAGTAGTACAATGATGATGTTACATATGGGCTCCTTATAAGCTGGTTTCCATCCATCCCCGTGAAACAAGAACCTGCCATGACTACCCCTAGGCGAGGCAAAGCCAAGCCCCATCATAATAGTAGTGAAGTTAGAAGCAAAAGGATTAGGTCAAAGAAGGTAAAGTATTAAAGAGAAGAGGGGGGTAACTTATGGTCAGATCAGGAGTGTGATATAATGTGTTATGATACTGTTCATGATATGAGATGAAGTTAGATGAATAAATATAATATTTATATTAAAATGTCTATTTTACCCTTAGATGTGAAAGATTGAATGTAATTTATAATATTTAAATGTGATGTGAAAGATTTGAATGTGAGGAAAAAATTAATTAAAGAGGAGAGAGAATGTGATGTGAAAAGTTTGTATTGATTTATATGAGTGTATAGATATAGAGGTAGTAGATGAAAAGTGGATAATGTTTAAAATGTAATATTGAATGAAATGAGTTGTGATATTGTATTTATAATCGAATTTGACTATATTACCATATTACCATGTATTGTGATACTCTACTCATGATCCGTGTCCATTAAGTAAATGAGGAAAGAGAGGGGGGAGGAATGGGGTTGGGAGGGGTAGTTCCCAAGCATTGAAAAAAGGGGTGGAGGGAGGAGAGAGCTATTCCATTATATTTAAGATTTGAGAGATCATTAAAACAAAATAAATGCAAAAGAGTAGTAATTGAGACCGTTGAGAATAATGAATGGTATTACGTCAAGTTGATAAATACAAATTTAATTGCCCCTCTCTCTTGCCAACCTTCTTCCTTCTTCTCCTCCTCCTCCTCCTACCCTTTTCTTTTCTTTCCATTATTTTTTTTTATATATATATAAAATTGAAATTTTTAAAACCGGTATTCTATTTAATGTGGGTTACGTATTTAATATTATTTTCCCCCTTGCGATTTGCGTTCACTAAATGCCATTTTCTATTTGCCATTTCTTCAACCCTCTCCCTCCATTCAAGTCGCTTCTAATCTCTCTCTCTCTCTCTCTATCTCTCTCTCTCTCTCTCTCTCTCTCTCTCATCTCTATATATTACCACGAGT
>JAOTQG010028301.1:0-15377 GCA_025631175.1 Iris virginica
GGTCGTTGTAGTATAGTGGTAAGTATTCCCGCCTGTCACGCGGGTGACCCGGGTTCGATCCCCGGCAACGGCGTTTTATTTTATTAAAATGAATATTGTGTTTAGGATGGTACTTTGCCATTTGCAGATTGTGCCTAACTGCTTGTTGCTGGTTCAGTACTAACCTTGTCTGTTTCAGGCAGGTGAATCGTTCCTTAGAAATGCGCTTGCCAGTATGGAGACAGTTTATACAAACAGAAACCCCACTGCTAAAGCCATATTGGAACTAGTCCGCTCGGCTGATGCTGATCAAATATGCTATGATCATCTCGCGTATAGGACATTTGGGGTATGAATTAGTTACTGTTTTAGCTTTAGTTTAATCTATCTGCGCAAAAATTTGTTTGAAGCTCGAGCCTAAGCTCGAGCCTAAATCCTTCAAGTACAATGTTTATCCTCAGGTAAATGGTCATGGAATCGACTCTATCGCTAAATTCTTTCTGGATTTCGGTTACACACAACGAGAAGAGTTGAGATTTCCAGCAAAAAAGTTGAAAGCGTTCTGGTTTTCTCCTCCTGCATCACCACATGTGATTGGTGGCAGCGGTGTTTGGGGTCCCTTGCCTAGAATATTCATATCTGAGCTCCTTGTGGATCAAATGAGCCTTCAAGCCCAGGTTGGTCACGGATTCATTTCTTGGTTGGCCGATAACAAAAGATTGGAGTTTCCTAGGCGTTTGGCTTTCTAACATTTTTCTCTTCCTTGTATCCAGGAAATAATTCGAAAGTACACTAATCTTTCTGGTAGCGGTAATAAACATGCGGCCTTTGCAAGTGCTCTGGGCTCTTTGACGTGGGGGAAGCCATCACATTCTGAATTCCAACAGCTGGCTAAGTATTATCTTGGTTTATAATTACATTTGTCCACATCATTATATACTATAATTTAAGTTGTGCATTGAGATGTACATAACAAATTGAGGAGCTTCAATTATGTATAGAATTTAGTTATGGTCAAAGATCAAGCCCACACTTGATTTTCAATCTCAACTATTTTATGGATTCATGCTAATCTAAGTTACTAGATAGTTGTGCTTTTTCTGTGCTTTGTGACTGTAGAATTTGATAGATCATAATTTTGAAAGGTACTACTGAAATGTTAATCTCTAGGGAAAGCGAGTATGCTGCTTGGACCCTTGTTAACGGATATGCGGTAAATCATGTGACGGTATCTACTCATCGCCTGAAATCTCACTTGAAGAACATTAAGAGCCTCAATCAATTTATTGAGGAGAATGGTTTCAAGTTGAACTCTGAAGGGGGAGTTTTAAAAGGTTAGCTCTGAAACTTATGGCATGTTGCCTAGCTTTTCTATTTGCTTTGCGCAGAAATATGTTACTTTTTAATGAGGAAGATGAAAGCAATCTGAATTATCAACTCACCGATGAAAGTGGTTTTGGAAAATTTTAACAACACTTGCTTCTTAAGTCTGGTAAAATCATGGTTGGAGTGGACAACTTAGTAGTATGTTTCCTCTGCGCAGTGAGCCCTGATGGTCTTCTGTTACAAAGTTCAACCATCGCAGATTCTGTCCCTTTCCAGTTTTGTGATGGCATAACAGAGCTAGTTCCTTGTTCGTATATTGAGTTTGCTGAACGCCTCGTACTGCCTCAATACAAAAGTTTACCTGTACATGAGGTTAGTATTAAAAGTATCAATTTACCTTGGATAAAAGGTCCTTACCAACTGGTCAAATCTTGCTAGTGTCTTATTTATGATATCCATGGCCAAGAGCAGATGTTAGTTCTTGCTATTCCTGAAATTTGGAACAGACATAATTTGCCAGATTTAATTTTATTGCTTCTTTCTTTTGTATTTGGTAATTACTATGACATTCTCCTGAAGCTGGTTTCATTTGACAAGGATGATTTATATGCCGCATATGTTTCTGATTTGATCAGCACTTGACAGTAATTTTTACTATGCACCTGGTACAAGCATAATATATTTAATCAATGAGCCGCAGTTGAAAAGTTAGTGTTAATAATAATTCTCTTGGATTGCCACTGCCTCATAAAATTATCTTCTATCCTAGGACCTAGATTCACCCATCACGCTTGTGATGCCCGAGTAGGTTACTACACAGTTGTTCGGCAAACACCAAAGAACAGGTGGTATGTTTCAAAAGCATGACTGATTGTAGTATTGACTTGAATAACAACTTTGTAATTCTTCATTAATATACCCTAATTCGTGTGGGGAAATATGATTGATCCCAAACGTGTAAGAATAGTGACGGGAGTCAGTTGAATGTCTATCATAACCTTTCATAGTGCCCATTGTAGTCGGAAACTTTTACACAGTCTTATCTCAAGTTGTTCTGGCACAGGAAAGGCAGATGTTTGCAAACATGGAACCGTTACAAATTATATCAACAAATAAGAGGACAATGCCTAATACAAGACTGCATAACACGCTGATCTTTGTTCATTGGTGCTTCTTTAGATGAATTTGAAAATAGATAAACGCTCATCATGACATTACTGCTTCTTTGCATCTTTCTCTTTTTAGATTTCACGCTGAAACAACAGTTTGAGATTCTGTGTTTTCCCTGATTACTGAAGGTTTTATCGACTGGCACAGGTTGAGGAGTTCCACAGGCGTGACGGGTTTGAGGTTGGAAATGCTGACAAGATTTTTGAGAGCACATCCAAGGACCAGTTGACCCGGAGGGCTGCGTGAAATATGTGCTGGTATTCATTTGCAAAACCAAGATTCCACCTTGGACCAGTTACAACTTTCAGGTTTCGTACATTTAGCCAGAATCGTCCACTAGAAGTAGTTTTAGTAGTATAGCATAGTAAATATGGGTTAAGGTCAAATAAACCATGAACCGTGTATACATTCCTCCTCCTGTTTGTAATAAAAAGAGGAAAATTATATTTTAGCTTGAGTTTTAGAATCTGCTTTGATATATCTATTTCATGATGTTCTTGCTAGACAAAAAATGTTAATAGAATAAACAGTAGTTTAATAGCTAAGTTAGAGATTTAAACATAAAGTTGTAGTATAGTGGTAAGTATTCCCGCCTGTCACGCAGGTGACCCAGGTTTGATCCCCGGCAATGGTGTTACTGAATGTTTATATTTTACGCATCATCGATTGCATTTTGCACTGTACCTGTGGGTTCTGGTTTTCCCATCATTTGGGAGTTGCACTTATTTTCTTAAATCTATTCGAAAAGTGGTAGTTTGTCATTGTAAGAACCAAATGATTTAGGGCTTAAAAAGTTTGAAGATACTGAGTTCAAATTTCCATTATTGTGTCTTGAGATTTAGATGGCCAAGACCAGTATCTACACTTTTAATGTGCTAGTCGATCAAAACTTGTAAGTCTCGCCAATTTCGAACACATGAAATCAAGCAAACAGGTTACAATAGGACTGTATAAACCCACTTGGACATTTATGCAGTTTCAAGGTTGCCTGCCATCAACAATAGCACTAGCAGTGAAGCATCTATTTGCGTCATACCCCATTCTATATTTCCCAACTACAGAGTAATGTTCTGATTGCAGCTTCGAAACTACAAGGCACAAACGTACACACAAAAAATTGCAGTTCACCAAAGACGTGAGCTTTTGATTCAAGAACCATTCCACTTGTGTAATCACTGTTAGTGTTCTGGATCGGTAAACAAGCATCGCAAAGAGAGAGAGAGAGAGAGAGAGAGAGAGAGAGAGAGAGAGAGAGAGAGAGAGAGAGAGAGAGAGAGAGAGAGAGAAAGAAAGAGAGATTCAAAACAGAAAGATTTTCTTGAATGAACTTTGAGCTCCTCTTACATTACATTCTCCTGCTCTGGGAGGTAATAGTCACTCTAAAAGATCACAACAACATAATCCACATCTGTTTCTTTGTTTCTTCGCCAGTCATCCAAGGACAAATGGTCCAGCAATATATTTATAATAAGGAAAGAAAAAGAAAAGGAAAAAAAAGGATGGTGGAGATGAAACTGATCATTACCAGCCCAGTGCTATTGCTTACCCTTTGGCTTTGGTGAATTTTGTGGATACTGATAATGATAAGGAGAAGCATGAGTACCATTTGGTATCGATAGGCTTCTGGGATGTTGCTGTCCATTCCTTGAAAACGATCCACCCTGCGTTCGCTGCCCATTCCTGCTAGCATTAGGGCTGGACCCGACCCGGTCAGCTTGAATGGTCTGGAAGTAATATGATGAGCTAGCCATGTCTTTAAGGTTTGGCAGAGGCTTTAGAGACTCGACCACTTCACTCATCAGAGGCCTGGCTTTTGGATCGCGGCTTAGGCAGCGAGCAGCAAGCTGTGCAGCTTTCTGAGCACCCTTAATTGAGAAATGGCCTTCAAGCCGAGGGTCTATAAGCCGGTAAAACCTCCTCCTCTCCCCTAAATGAGGCCTTGCCCATTCCACAAGGTTATGTTCCCCATTAGGGCGGTTCTTGTCCATTGACCTCCTGCCTGTCAGCATTTCAAGAAGAACCACACCAAAGCTATATACATCACTCCTTGATGTTAGATGTCCTGGAGAAAACAAGAGTATTAGGGCTAAAAACAGTAAGAAAAGTATGCCGTGGGTCTCTCGAATAAACAAGCAGATCAAGGCAAGAATGCTAACCTGTCATTACATATTCTGGGGCAGCATAACCATAAGTTCCCATCACCCGCGTTGATACATGAGTCTTATCACCCTCCGGGCCATCTTTAGCAAGACCAAAATCAGAAAGCTTGGCATTGTACTCCTAAACAAATGTACAATTATGAGGAAATTTTGAAAGCTGTCTTAAATTAAAATTTCAAAAGTAATTGTCACATACTGCATCTAAAAGAATGTTTGAGGTTTTGAAATCACGATATATCACTGGCCTTTCTGCTTCCTCGTGAAGGAAGGCCAGGCCTCTTGCAGCACCAAGAGCAATTTTCATCCTGATGGACCATGGAAGAGGCAGGGACCCTACAAGTAACAATGCGTATTAGAAGTGATATTATGCGAGCATATCTTTATTCTCTCACTCTAAATGATTTATGTCAGATATCGATCCAAAAATGTCATATCTCACTACAGAAAAAGAAAAGCCAACCAAGGCCTCTTAAAAGTGAAATCAAAGGAGTAATGGAAAATATGATCAATGCAAGAAAAAAAAAATTACGTACTCCTAAATAGGTGATTCTCCAAGCTTCCTCGAGGCATGAACTCGTAAACTAGCAATCTTTGATCTTCTTCGATGCAGTAGCCAATCAGTTTAACCAAATTTGGATGGATAAGATCACCCAGAAAATTCACTTCAGCCTGCCCATGAAATGATGTTTCAGAATACAAAGAACTGGAATACAGCTAAGAACAAAAGTGGAATACAGCTAAGAACAAAAGAGGGGCAAAAGGATTTGAAAGCATCAAACCAGCCATTCTTTATGACCCTGAAGCCCATCATGATTGAGGGTTTTTACAGCAACAGTAAGTCCAGTCCCCGGTTTCACAGGTGCAGTCCCATTCTCTTCAATCCACCCTTTGAACACGCAACCAAAACCCCCTTCACCAAGAAGACTTTCTGGTCTGAAGTTTCTTGTTGCCAACTTCAGATCATTAAAAGCAAATTTGCGAAGCCGAGAGGCAATTTTAAGTTCCTCTTCAAGTTTTGATGTGGATGAGTTGCTCTCAGCAACACTAGTGGTACTTGATGAAACGATTGGAGCAACCGGATGGTCTCTGCTTGTCTCATTTGTTAATTTACTTTCTGTTAGAACACGAGAGAGCCGAATGTAAGAAGAAAGATCTGAGCTTGGAACAGGGAAAACTAAGCTAGGCTGTACTCAAATTCTGCACATCATTATACACTGCTAAATCTTATAAAGCTCAAGGCATCCAACACAGTAAATGCAACAACATTCCATCAGATACATGTGGTTTTTGACAAACACGTGAGGAACTTAGGAGATTTAAGACCTGATGAGAACAGCGGCCCCTTAACAGCCCTGAGCTCGCTTATATAGCTTCAACAGTCTAAAATCTGTGAGATGGACTACGGAGAAAGCTCTCCCATGTGTTGGCATAAATAACCTGCTAATGGATTTACCAGGAGCGGGTAAACTACATTATGAATTCTAACTCATGGGGAATCACCAACTACTAAATATGGCATGTTCTGTCCATTCCCAGTAACAGGAGCAACTTACCCCTGAAATTGCCACTTTAAGGCTCTCTGGCATTTAAGTCCAGAAATATTGTTGGTCCCTTTTTTCTTAAATCATTTATAACATTCACTCCTGGCAGCATTATTTAATTTTAGTCCCATAGTAAATGGGTATTCTAGGTTCCCTTGCTTAATTTCATTACCTGACAATCATAATCCATTTACATTTAGCAGACCTAACACCTTATTCAAGGTCATGTGTTCATGCTAGACCAAGAGGCGCTTGAGAATTGTTGTTTCTAGATATATAGTTTCACAGTTCACATAAACATCCCCAGAATTTCCAATAATGTGTACATAATCAACAGTTTTCCTTGATCTGTTTCTAATGGTTAACTCCACTGATGAATGATCTCTAAACATGCACTCTTCCTTTTCCTTTCCCTTGATTATTTCTAATGTCCATCAATATAGTATGTATTTCTATAACATATTTCAGTTGTCTTCCACTCAGTAGACAGGGGTGGACCTATGTAGGGGAACCGGCCACCACTCAACTTAAAATATATATATATATATATATATTAAAAATAAAATTATATTTTTTTTGTATAATTAGGTATAAATATGTAAGTGTCTCCACAAAATAATTACGTAGCTGAATTTTTTTAGAAAATATATTTCATCTTTAAGCGACTACGGTTAGAAAATGGAAAAACAAATTATATTTGCTTAACAAAAATTATATACTTGTTAAACATATTATCGTTAGATTGTGCTCCCACTGATGAATGGAGCTAGGTCCGCCACTGTCAGTAGATGCTATTTGTATGGATCTATACCATGCTTCTTAGCTCATTCTACAACCAATTATGAGTTTATGACAAATCTTCCTCATCCATAATCCTGATCCTTCTGATATGTCTTGACCGTCAATTGATCCTAAACCATAGTATTTGGTTTCATTTTACTTGTGTTTAGTCCTTTTCTCTCTTTCTTCCTAATTCAACTTCCACCTTATTATTCATTCTCAAATATAGCTAGTTTTTAAATAATATGATAACCTTACCAGTCTTCACGAATCACTCGTCTGCTGTAACTCCTTTTACTGACTTCTACTTACCAGTTTCACTACCAACAGATCCTATGGTTCTGTACTTGACCCTCAATAGGTCTTGTTTCATCTTAACCTTTTCATCCCACTTTTATTTGCAGCAGCATGCCGAAGCCACCTGTCATGTGGCACAAGGTGTCCCTTTGTTGTCAAATTCAGATCATTGTTTCTTTTCACCAATGAATTTAGATCTTCTTACTATAAGAAAGTTAAGCACACTTAAATTTGCACCTTTGAGCTATTTACTCCAATGTGAATATTTGATTCAAATTCATGGTCAAAATCTTTCCTTTTGCTGTGAGCGTAGTATGACAACTACTCAGGCATTGCTGAATGATCATTTACAAGGACGTGGTATGCCACGTAGTTACGTCATTGAGGTCTATTGTAACTAAACTGTCATTGGGACCAAACTGATGCTTATGCAGGCTTGACTCCTGCTGAGAAATCCACTAATCGGAACTACATTGCTTGATGGGGGCATGTTGGTGTCGTAAGAGAGTGAAGAATGTTAGACTCATGTATTCGAGTACAGTCATAACATGCTACTTGTGGGCTAAAGAAGCTTGGAGATATCATGATAATTGATTTATTATTATTAGTATCAAGTGGATCCCCCAGTTAACACTTGAAAGCACATTGGTTCAAATTTCAATCATGCCAAATTGTGCAATTATCAGATTCAACGATCAAAGCTCTAATATAGTTCATGTTAGGCCACTAATAGCACTATATGCTCTGCCATCAGGGTAGACACTATGTATATGTACTTAGCTTCAAAATATATACCACCGAGAAAACCTCAAGTTTAGCTTCTATTAATAGGATTTTTGTAACTCTCTCTCTCTCTCTCTCTCTCTCTCTCTCTCTCTCTCTCTCTCTCTCTCTCTCTCTCTCACACACACACACACACACACACACACACCCCACTCAACTGCGCCCCAACATGGAGAGTATGCCACTTTCCTTTAAGTAAAATCTTGGTATCATTTCACTAGTGAATCCAAACCAAATGCATTATTGAAGTTCTTAAGGAATAGCTAGGTCCTACAAAAAGGACAGACTATATGTAAAACTGGGTCATTACATTTGTTGCTTACTTCCACAATTTTCTCACTTCCAAGGTAATCAACCTTCCAAGTTGCAAATTATTTCCATTTCCATCCTATTCCTCACAAGATCCTGAATTACAACGGCATAAATGAACTGTACAGCCTACTAACAAATCAATATTCAAGACACCAAATCAAAAACATCACATTAAACTGCTAACAGCATCACTCCCACCAATCAACATGTTAATCGACCTGAGAAAATGAAGTTCTGTATATTTTGGCAATTTCTCTACCAAACATTGAGGTAAACGCAGATTGTTCTGGGCTTATAATTTACACAAGGTCAATGTTTAACAGCAATGCAGCAGTTCAGAGAACTCAGTAACCACCAGTATCATTATGTCATAAGTAAAATTTTTGCATCATGTTCGTGTCTTTCGATACGATACAATTGATCATCTCGAAAGCAGTTTAGGACAACAAAATGATAGAACAGTTTAAGAATTGGGACTTTGGGAGTAGAATAATCAAAAACATTGGCCAAGCTAACCAAACAAAATAAGTCAACTGACAAACAGAAACAAACATCATACGAAACAAATAAAAAACCAGCAAAAATACACATTAGAGCCATTTCAAAGGAAGTGAGGGATTACCACAGTGTGTACTGATGCCACTGATGGAGCTATCAACTTTAGATCTTGAATAAATACAGCTGCCAATACCCAGTCTCCTCAGCCTAATCCAACACCCAGTCTCCTCCACAATTCCATCTTTCTTCTTTTTCCTCTTTCCCTTTGCTTTGACTACATGCCAGGACTCCACCTTCCCAACATCATCCCCTAATTTCATCCTTCCTAAACCCTAAACTCTGACATCAAAACACCCAAATTCCACCAAAATCCCCTCCACCCTCTTCACACAACAAAAATCCCCACCTGTCCGTACTCCCCAAAACACCTAAAAGATCAAATCTTTTAACAAAAATCCCCAGCAATCATTTAGAATAAATCAAAACCAATTGAGAAAATTAGATAAGCTCACATCTAATGCCCCTCAGCATCCCCTCAAGGAGAGAGAAGAGGAGGCCTTCTTTTACTTGCACTAACAAAATTTCTTTAAAACCCAATAAAAAAATTGGTGAAATCAGACAAACCCAAGTCAAGAAATCAGCAGGACATTACGTTAAACACATCTCTGAAAAAAGAGTAAAGACTAAAAAGAGAGATTTAGATCACACCCTTCTTGACCCTTCAAAAAATAAAAGTTAAGAAACGTGAACAATTTTGCCCCAAAACACAAACAGTGCAGAGCTGTATGTATCAGATAATCTCTCAGTTTTCAAAAGTACCCACCCAGTGATGTCTACCCCCTCCCATTGAAAAAACAAAAAGAAATTCTCAACACGAAACACTGTCAAAATAAGCTTTGATTGACCATTTCAAACCTCAAAAATACCAACAACAAAAAAATAGAAAAAAGAATTTTACATACAATTATTTATACGTATACATCTTAGTACCAGAGCTGAAAATGGGCAAGTACTTGCTACTTAGAACAGTGAATTATCGGGTACCACTTTTTTTCTTTTTTTTTAAGTAGAATCAAAGACTAACAAAAAGCAAATCCGGGGTTGCCCGGAGAATACGGGTAAGCAAGTTATATTTCCGAAATCACCCTTGACCCAGGTTGTTTTGTGAGGTTTCTTACCAGGGGAAAAAGGAGTGGGCTTGGAAAGAAAAAAAAAGCATAAAGCGAAATCGGTCAGCTTCCTCAGGAGAGAAGTAGGAAAATGAGGTTCGGGCAGGAGAGATAAAGGTGTGGGACCTGGGGACTGGTGACGTGTTGAAAAATGATCTGCAAGGCTGTGCTGCTTTGTATAAAAGGGTATATACCCACCTCAAGATTATTTTTTTAAATTACTCTCTTAATTTTATTTTAAATATTCTGAAAATAATATATAATATATTCTTGTTATAAATATTTAAAATAAAATAACATTAATTTATTTTATTTACATTTATATTTTACGATTTCTTGAATCATGTATTTGGTATCAAGTTTGAGTTGTGTGATTTTTCAAAAGATCTTAAAGATATGAATCAATGCATTGAATCATATTATTCTCAATGACCGTTTTTTTTTTTTTTTGTATATTTGGTTTGATCACTCTATTTCATAATTATTGACCTCATTATATGTACCTAGTTTAGAGAAATGCTCAAAGTTTAGTAAAGAGTGTATGTAAAGTGATTGAAGGTAGATCCATATATAAAGTGTGGCTACAATTCCTTAGTTGATGTCTAATTAAGGAAAGATTGCTTAGAATTACTCATTTTAGAACATTCAATCAATAAATAAGGGACACTTGTTTTGAAATATTTAGAAGTACTCATCATACAATTAAGGGATTAGGGCCGGGGCACCGGTTATGTGCAAAATTTGATGATCGCTTAGGCGCTCCCACCTAGGTGTATTTATTTGGAGAATGAATTATACTTTCCAAATTTATAAGTGGGGGGGGGGCTAAAATACATTTCAAAAATAAATAAAATACTCTCCCACCTCTATTTCTCTTCCCCTCTCTCTTCAATGGCTCTCTAGCAAAATCAAATCCCCGCAGATACATTTCTTCTCCAAACTACGCTATCCCCGTCGTCTAGAAATCTATTTCCCCAATTTCACAAACCCTAGAAATTATGTTATCATCACCGGGGCACTCCCCAATCAATTCTCTTCCCCATCTCCTTCCCTGCATGAAAAATCAATCCAGAACCCTAATCCTACCCCCAATTCCCAAATCACTCCCCAAAACTCTAGAAAGAGATCCAACACAGTCCTATGTTCTGTTTGCTTTGGTATGAAATGTTTTGCTTTCTTTTTGTTTCAATTGCTTTTACATTTTTCCTAGGTTCAATTCCCATGATTCAGGTTTTTTTTTTTTTTTCCTAATCTCGTTTTTTGTTTTCTTCTTTTGGTTCTTAATGTTTTTTTTTTTCTTCCTCTTCATCTCCGTCTTCAAATCCTCTGAGTCGTATGGTGCATATACGTAGGCATATATGTGTTTATCTAAATGAACATATGTGCTTATCTTATTGCACATACGTGTTTATATTAATGCACATATATGTTTGTCTAACTGCATATATGTGTTTATATTAATGCACATATCTGTTTATATTAATGCACATATATATTTATATTAATGTACATATATGTTTATATTAATGTACATATATATTTATATTAATGCACATACGTATTATATTAATACACATATGTGTTTGTCTAATTGCACATATGAGTTTAACTCACATATGTGTTTTTATATTAACTGCACATATGTATTTATATTAATGCACATACGTGTTTATATTAATTCACATATGTATTTATATTAATGCACATACGTGTTTATATTAATGCAGTATTATATTAATGCACATATGTGTTTGTACTACACATATATGTTTGACTAAATGCACATATATGTATTTTTTGAATTTTTTATATTCAAAATTATACATAATTAATTTGATAATTTTTATGAAAATTACTAAAATCATTGAAGAGATTGATCCTACCATTTTAAAATCCTAAATTAATGGGATAAAAAACTGTTTTTTTTATTCACTCTCCTATTTGGAGATTGTAATGCACTCTTCAAATGGGCACTTCTTTCCCAAATGCCTGTACGCTCGATAGACTGATTGTCAGCTATGTTCATGATATTGCTATTTCAGCAATGATCTAATCTCAATCATTTAAATTTATAATCAAAAAATTAACAGTTTAAAAAGTATTCCATGACGTTTGCTAACTCTCTCAAGTTACAGCATATCCATGACGTTTGCTTTGGGAACCCACTTCAATTTTTATACATTTAATTAATTAATCTCAAAACATAATAAATATGCATCCCATTTCAATATTATTAGCTATAATATAATAAATATATATTATAAGAAAAAAATTATTATAGATAATTAAATTAAAATAAAGAAAATATTTATTTTAAAATAAATGTTGTCTTGTTTAAAAGTATTTATATGAAAAAATATATCTTATATTTCTTAATGCCAAACATAAGCATATTTTTTCTATATTTCTATTTATATTTTAAAAATTGAAGTGGGTTTCTAAAGCAAACGTTACGGGGGTTCTGTAATTTGAGTTAGCAAACATAATGGAATATTTTTTTGAACCATTAGATTTTTGTTTATATAAATTTTTAAACAATTGGGATCAGATCAGTGCTGGAATGATACCATGAGCACAATCGGTGCCCCTAATCCACAATTAAGTAAATGTAATCCTAGTGAAACCATAAAAGAGTTGAAATATTCTCAAGGAATCTATAAGATTATGATCCAAAATGAGATAAAGTATTGATTTTTTTTTTCAATAATTTTATTATTTTTATTTTTATCGTCAAAAAATTTATTCTCTATCCCTTTGCCCCCGGTCCCTTTTCAAAAGCTTTCTTTGTACATGTTGAAAAAGGAATTGCTATTAGTTTTAGTATCGATTCGATTATAGATGATTTCTACTCATCAAAATATCATTAGTCACAACTTACAATGTTTATGTATATATTTAATTTTTGTGAGATAAATTTAAACTTTTTTATTTTTATATTTTCTTATTTTATATCAAGTTTGGTTGAATATCGTTCAACTTCTCTTTAAATAATTAATAATCTCTAAAATTTAATTAGATGTATTATTCCAATATATATATATATATATATATATACACACTCTGCTTGTCCTCTATTACTTTATATGTATATAAATTACTTAAGAAATATGTGTAATAATACTTCACCCTCCTTACAAATTGTTTGTGGCTCCTCCTCCGCTTGAGATACAATTATTTCGAAAAATATTTAATTGCTTTGGGGCAAGGGTGGAGGGGCTGGATACCATTTTTTTAAAAGTTTAATGTATTTTTTTTTCTTTCTCTTTATCTATAATTTCATATGTTTCTATTTAGGTATTTCTTACATTTCACTATGAATATTAGAAAATATCAGATAATTTAATACATCGCTATAAAAATAAGGTGTCCACTGTCCTGTCCACATTTTGTATTTAGCCACATAGCTTTTTTATCTTCTTACTTGAGATCGGACCTTACTAGGCAAAACACCTTCCGTGATCTACTGATCTTTTGTATAAATAGTTTCTATTTATTTTTTCATCTTGATTGCATGCCTGACCTATAAAACATAACTTAATTTGATCCTTATATTGAAATTGAAAAAATTAAACAGCATATGTGGCAATTTATTTCATACGTGGCGCTTAATTGACGTGCTGAGTGATGTAAGATTTAGGGAAAAAATAGAAAAATGATATTCTTACCCTTTATGCTTATTAAAAAAATGCGAGCTGAGCGACCGCCCAAGGCCCAAATTAATAAAGGATATCAAAAAAAAATTCTTATATATGTAGGGAAATTTTTTTTGTTCTATTTGTGTATACGAAATGATAGTTTGTCAAAATTATCTTAATCTTCTTTTTAAAATTATATCACTTTCCTCTTTCACACCATGATAATCTTTAGTTTTTGAATTTCACGCTCAATATTTTCATTTATAATTAAAACCAATTTTTCAGTAATTTTCTCTCATTCTCTCCAGTTAAACCGTTGTTGTATTGTTTACAAGCGAATTTTAGTCATTAGACTTAGATGTTCTTTAGCAAAATATAGTGTTACAATCTTATTCGAGGTTCACTAAGCTGTTAATATTATCCAATACTTATGTGTATTTTTTTAACTTTTATTTAATTTTATATATTTTTCTACTATGTTGTTTATTTTATAATTTTAAACAATTGAACAGTGAATGATCGTTATTTATTATTTATTTAAATTCTTTTTTTAACAATAATATATAAAAATTGGACACTATTCTTCTTCTTTAAAATTTTTTTTTATCAAGTGATTTTTTTAGAAAACGATTTTAACAAGATAAAATATATATATTATTATAAAATAATTTAAATTATCATAAAATTAATAAATTAAAATATTATTTTAATATTTATAGTATGATAATATGAGGACATAAATTTAATTTTTATCCAGGCTTAAAAAACGTTTAGAACGGCCCCGCTGACACCCACCACCAAAGACACCCTTTGTATCACTTCATCTTCAACCTTTAAAAACACTCATGAAAACTTTTCCCCAATTTGAAACTTAATGAAACCCACCAATCCCCCCATGATCTGTTCAAAGGTGGAACGCCTTGGAGGAGTGGAGGGGGGGGGGGAGGTGGGTTCGATTCATTGTCCTGCGATTCAGAGAGACAAACTTCGAAATCAGCAGCCATGGCTTGCGGTGTCTCCATCATGATTTTGTTGGGCTCCTCTGAACTCTCCACACCCATGGGGGATTCATTCGATGGATTGACAAAATCCCCCTTCGCGTGTTGATCTGGTTCCAAAATGAACAAACCCACACATGCTCGTGTTGAGCGATTACCTAGCTAGTGCCTAGTGTAGATCGATTGGGGTTTTAGGGTTTCAATTTGTTTTTTTTCGGTTAGAGAGAGAGAGAGAGAGAGAGAGAGAGAGAGAGAGAGAGAGAGGGAGCAAACTGTGAAAGAATGGGAGAAAGCAGTGTCCCGTAATCGTGACGGAGGGAAATTTGAGAAAGCGGCAACGGAGCAACAATCGGCGACAACGGAGAAGAGAGATAGACGGGTACGGGCCGAAACAACAAACGAGTAGAGAGAGAGTTTGCCATCGCCAAAAATAGAGGAGAGACGGACGCGGCTACCGGCTGGAAAAACAAGTGAGAGGGAGGAATTTGGGAAAGCGACAGGGAGCAACAATTGCCGGCGAAGGAGAGAGAGGCGGGTACTGCAAGCTAGGAGAGAGGGGATACGGAAAAGTGAATTTAGGAGTGGGTTTTGAACGGTGTATAAAAGATTTTTCAATATTTTTGTTAATAATTATATAGTACTAGTTAATGCCCGTGCCCGAGGGCACGGATGACATTTTCGAAATTTTTAATACTACTTAATGTCCGTGCCCGAGCCCGAGGGCACGACG
>JAOTQG010028412.1:3751-15376 GCA_025631175.1 Iris virginica
TTGGAACACCCCACATTCCCACATCGGAGAGACGTGGGAATTTCGTATGTTATATATGAAGCCTCCTACTACCCGCCTAGCATCAATCATCCATGATTTTTGGGTCACCTGGGATGGGCCGTTGACTCAGAGAGGCGGTGCTTGGAGTGGGTCAGTTGGCGGGCTAGGTAGCGGATCGGGTTTTTGGGGTCGGGTTCGGGTCATTACAGTTACATTGACAACTTTGATGATCTCATTTTTCGCCGACACGGTGTGGAAGATCCTTGCAAGTTGATTTTATTTTAAAGCTGGTTTAAGGAACGTCACAAGACAAAGACTGGATCAACAGCAAATATAGTCTGAGGATGCATTAGAAGCAGCAATCAGTACAGAAAGATACTTGGAAATCATGTTCCACTTGTATTCCAACAAGATGTGATATATCAAAGGTTTCTTCAACTTGGCCAAAGTCCAATCCTCTGCACAGACTGGTGCACAATAGAAAAAGTTCGCTGAGACTCGTCCAAGAGAAGACCTGATCAGATTCATAGTTCTGAATATGACCAAAAGGTTATGACTACAATTGCAGAGTGTGAGACTATTAATGATTCAGCTACCTGAATCATCATGTGGATCCAAAAGAATTGTTACACGAGGTCGTACAAAGCAGCTTGTTCATCCGACAACAGACTCTTCACATAGATTATCTACCCCTGCTGCACCTTCTTTACCGCCAATGATGTTTGACATAACAGAACCAAATTTAGAGTTTTTAAACTGAAAACCAACGTAGGAGATTGGTTTGGACCGGTTTGGGTTAGTTGGGTCGGTTTTTAAAATTATTTTTTGCACATCCCTAGGAAGCACCACCATTATGATTATTATTCTTCTTATCATTATTACTACTATGAACATAACCACTTCTTAGACGTACTTCTCTCGTTTTCTTGTCGTAGTTGCTAGTGTTTGTGCTTATGTTTTTATAATTTACTGGAATGTGTGTTGTTAATACTATAATTTGTAATTACAAGCAAATACTACTATTTGTAGTCACATACATTACTATAATTTGTAGTTACAAGCCAGTTTGGAGTTCTACAGTTTGTGGTTTCTGAAACAAATATTCTCACTTTTAATGCCAATGGTTTTGCTGGATATTTATATTTTTATCTTTTGTTGGGCAATGGTTCTCCTGAAATGACAGCATTTAATAGAGGCTCTCGTTCCTTTAAGCAAGGAGAAGGACAAGTATTTAAGTGATCACAATTATTTGAAAGTCAAGCTTAATCGTGATTATGAGGAACAGGCTGAATCAAAAAGAGAATACCAACATGGTGTTGAGACACTTGATAAAGTGATGTCAAAGATTAAAAAGTAAGTTATCTAGACCCTCAAGTCTGAAACCGATGGTTATATCTCATAACTGATATTGCGTATTACCTGCATTTTTCTTCTACCAGGTATGATGATTTAAGAAAGGGAGAGAGATTAAAGGAACTGAGGGAAAAGCGATCCATTGAAGAATGCAATCTTCAAAGCTATGATAATAGGAAGCAGGAGCTCTCTACTGAAATAAAGAAAAGTGAAAGTTTGGTGTGTAACCAAGAATCATTGAGGCGGAATATCGAGGACAACTTGAATTACAGAAGAATAAAAGCTGAAGTAGATCTATTAACTTGTAAGATTGAGTCAGTTGAAGAGGAAATACTGAAGAGTGGCGGTCTTTCCACTTTCGAAGCTGATCTTGAGAAATTCTCGAATGAAAGGGAGAGACTTCTTTCGGAGGTAAGATTAGTTGTCATGTAGCAGGACTTGATAATTTAACAGCATGCCTTTATCATTCGTTGTAATTGGTTTCAGTTACGATTTATTTTAATATTTGTATCGACATTGTGTTCGATCTTTTTTACTACCCAATGCTTTTATCATGTTGCTATCTTGCAAATCCTTATGAATTTTAAAGGAGGGACAAGGGAATAGTAATGCTTAGAGGTTTTCTGTATAATACCATTGATGCAACTTCTCGTAGATGGTGAGTGGTAGTCATGTTCAAAAAGCTATACTGCTATAAGTGAAGGTGGTATATTATGAAATTATATACTATGGCTTTTTACATCTTCATCAATTTCATTACTTCAAAAAGGAAATGAGAATTTCAGATGTTCCGGTTAATTGATGACGATAATGAAGAAAATTATATCAGCATTGTACTGAACGAATTGGATATGTATCGCATATGTTATTATTAGTGATATACATCTACAGATTCTACACTGATGGCATTTTCATTCCTGTTTCACCAAAAAAAAATAAAACTAAGTATTAGTAATA
This sequence comes from Iris virginica, assembly GCA_025631175.1. NCBI lineage: Eukaryota > Viridiplantae > Streptophyta > Magnoliopsida > Asparagales > Iridaceae > Iris > Iris virginica. Next base: position 6,062 of record JAOTQG010028412.1, read on the forward strand.
TGAGCGAATTCTGATTATTCCATGTTTGGATATTTTTGTGGAAGAACAAATGTGTGCTTCATGTAAATGCATGAGATAGTTGAGAGGTGATTCTATGCTTTTGCAGTTAAACAAGTGCCAAGGTGAAGTGGGTGTGCATCAGAGAGATATTTCGAAGAATAAAGTTGTTCTTAAACAGGCTGAATATAAGGACATTGACAAGCGATACTTTGATATGATGATCCAGCTGAAGGTGGAATATTGTTCTAATCCCATTGTTGATGTCTGAATCAGCTTTTTGTGCCCCATTGCTTGTATCATTTACTTTATCTTTTTTTTTCCCCCTGACAGACTACAGAGATGGCTAACAAGGACTTGGACAAATATTATAATGCACTCGACAAGTGAGCTTTTTCCAATTTGTCATTGTTCTTTAGCCTTTTTTCTCCTTCCGCTTTTCTATTCTAGCTAGTGCACTTAATAATTGAGCTTTTCTTATTTGTCATTATCTTCTAATCCTTCCCTTCCCTTCTCTATTGTAGCTCTTATCATTATATCTGACTTTGATTTGTATATTGTTCTTCTTTGTTACTGCCAAGTAGATTGAAGACTGTTTGTATTCTATGTATACTGCTAATATATTTTGGTATCGTATTGCGCAATTGGTTTCTTTCTTTCATAATCTTGTCTTCTTATCCTCCCTTTGACTTCTTTCTGGACAGGGCACTCATGCGCTTCCACACGATGAAAATGGAGGAAATAAATAAGATTATAAGAGAACTATGGCAGCAAACATACAGAGGGCAGGACATAGATTACATAAGCATTCAGTCAGATGCTGTTGGTGGTGGTACTCGTTCTTACAGCTACAGGGTACTGAATATAGTTCCGTTTTCTCAAACCTCTCTTTATTCTTCCACATCTTTTCCTTTTTCTTGTCCCATTATACCAGCCTACTGATTTTTCTTTATTTAGCCTACTGATTTTTCTTCATTTGGCATCCTCAAAGTCTTGAATCCGCAACCTCTCAGTTTTGAAGTTAAATCAGCCATAACAATACAACTAAACAGAGGCATGCCCTCTCAACATCAAAAGCTACAAGACAGTAAGCCAAGCCAGAAAAGGAAAACCAATGAAAAACAAAAAACTACACAAACCTGACTTTTTTTTTACTCCAGGACCTACCAAATTTTCCAGGTGTGTATCTGGTGAACCATATCCTTGCTTATTACGATATGCAGTATAGGGTGTCAAGCTTTAATAGAAAGGGTGTATGGTATAGCATTTAAGGTTGAACAAACGACATTTTAGGTCCTAGGGTTTACTCCAGTTAGCGATTTAGGCCCAAAGGTTCCAAAGTTGGTACGTTGGGGGTCCAATATTGCATAATTGTAACGACTGGGGTCTTGGCTAACATTCGTTAGCCTTTTATCGTCAAGTGGGCATGTGTGCAAACACGCGACCTTTTACTTGGGGGTCTTGTGCAGATTCTACACCGTATAGGTCTAGAGAAACTAAAATTAGGTTAAAATTTTGTTATTATAATTCTATTTTACAAAATTCAAAAGTAGATTTTGTAGTGCATTTTCTCATTAGAAATTATATTTTTTATATAACTAAAGACAGTTCAATAAACTTTGACAAAGTTTTAAATTTAAAACAAAAGTTCAGATGTAAATAGAGTATTAAGTTACAACAACAAAGCCTTAATTCCAATCACTTGGGGTCCGCTTAATAAAATGGCAAGTAAAATAATATTATTATGCAATTCTCCAATTCAAAAAGTCAATTATAAATAAATAATTAAACAAAAAAATAAATATGTGAATATGCTTTGAATTTATTCCCCAAAACATGAAATAAACCTACCCATTTTGATTCCTCACCCCCACTGTGCCCACCAAACCAAAAATAGAAAAGTTTAGCCACTCCATATCCTTCCATCTAGGAGTGTAAGCCGGATCCACATAGTAAATAGGTCAAACCAAATCGTACTGAATGGATGGTTTCGTTAGATTTGATTGTATAAGGTTTAATCTAGGTTTAAGGAACTTGTAAATCGAGAGATTTGGTTCGGTTTGTGGCTTTTAGGTATGAATTTAACCAAATTGTATCGAATTGAACCACCTATATATATATCTCCGTTCTAGAATACATATACATATATATATATATATATATATATACGGGGATGTGCTCAAATTAGAACCTAAATATTGTGAGAACTGTGGGAATTAGTTAAGATTCATTTGATATTGCTCTTAGATTCAGTATGTAATTGCTTTCGATTCTATTGAATCCAAGAGCAATATTACTAATCTTAGTGTCACGATTGTCACAATATTTAGGTTTCTAGTGGAGTATGATCCATATAAGTTATATATATATATATATATATAGGAAAATGATCAGGTACAAACCACAAATATCGTACAAACCTACGAACTAGTCGTATCTTACTACATTTTTGTTGTATCTTCGTTAATTTTGTTGTATCTTAATTTTTGTTGTTGTATCTAAGTAAGACCCTATTGTATCTTATTATATTTTTGTTGTATCTTCGTATCTTCGTTATTTTGTACGATACAACAAAAATATGGCTAAGATACAACAAAAATATACTGAGATACAACTGGTTCGTATGTTTGTACGATATTTATGGTTTGTAGCAGAATAAGACCCTATATATATATATATATATATATATACATACATATGCTTTCACAGTTGCTATATGCTATAAATATATAAATTGTTAGTACATTAAATTATTTCTACTTAAAACATCCATGATCATGTAAGTTTCGCTTCTAATTTTTATTTTCTTGGGAACGATGAGATTCATAATAATGCTTGAGGTTGGTATTTGATAATGTTTTCTGATATTGATTTGTAATAAAAATTCCATTCCATATTTTGCTTTAACTTGCATATGCACTTACTGTGATATGTTCTCTTTTTTCATAGGCAGATTTCTGTTTTAAAGCCAATCGAACCGATATAATACGGTTCAATTCGGTTTGGTCCCAGCTAATAAACGCTTCGTTTCGGTTCTTATTTTCCCAAACCGATTTATGCCGATTGGTTCATGTTTTTTTAAGAAATTGATTCGAGTCCATATAGTCCTACGGTTCCATTCACCTACACGGCCACCAACAACTTTCTAGCCTCCTCTATCCCACTCACCACCCCATCTCCGTCCTTGTTATCCCATCTTCCATCCCACCCCAGCTGCAACCAGTCACCCCACACACTCTCAGACACCCTCACATAATGGATTCAATTCACAGAACCGAATTTAGCAACATAGACAATAACAGATCTGCAAATGTCAGAGCACTACCACCCACGCCGAAGTCTATGAAGAGCATCATCTTTGTCGTCGATGCCATTTTTCGGGTTTGTGAATCAAAAGGCTTGACACATGTCGCTGTGGACAATGGTGTTTCATCTCCAATCAGAGATGTCAGCGGCTATAGCTTCCTTGTCCCCATAGAAAATTAATCTGGATGGCCATAGTTGCTGCTAGTGCGGTGTGGGCGGTGGCCATGGTTGCGGCTGATGACGCAGGTGTTGTTTGGGATGTCTGATATTTTCGGGGATTAGTGGCATAGTTGTATATATGAGAAATGGTGGGTAGGAGGCGGTTGGGAATTTGAATGGGTAGGTGATTACTTGCTTATTCAAAATTCAGTTTTCCTTATTTTATATTTAATTAATACTCCTAAATCTTTCCCTCATTTTGTCTTATTTTCTTTTTTGGGTCCATCTCAGCTTAAATAATTGGTTGCAGTTAATTTACTTTTTTAACAAATTAATCTTTTTAGTATAGTAAAACTATTTTAAATACATCTATATTCTCTGTTGACCTTTTAAGAGTGCTAAATTTGTAGAAGACCCATTGAGGTCTTGTGCTTGCACTTGCGTACTTGACAGAAAGAAAACTAACAAATAGCCAGGAACGCTAATTGTTACAATTTTGTTATATTTGGACCCTAAATTGCCAACTTTGGAACTTGCCTAAAATCCTAAATCCCGAACGGGATTAACCCTGGGACCTTGAGGTCCCTTCTATCTAATAAAATAGTTATCACTATAAAATAATGAAAAGAGTAGTAACAGAACTGCCTTAAGTCCTTAACTGTATAGTTGACAGTTTTGAGTTACTAACAATTTAGAGTATATGACAGCGAAAATATATTAGTTGTTGATCAAAGAGGACTGCTGTGAACTGGGTATCTATTCACTAAGATTAGAATAATAAAGTATCATTTATAAAGCTTATAAAATGAATATGAAAAGAAGAGAAAGACAGACTGACATAGACAGTAAGTAAGAGCAGTTGTGAAAACAGTATAGAGTTGGCAAACAATTTTTAAAGTGATGCGCCAGTCCTCAAAACTCCTAATCCACTTGTCCAAACCCCCTTGGGGTCTTGGACCGTTTTTTAATTAATTTCTCTCAAAATCATAGAAAAATCACGAAAAATGCACCTATTTTTCCTCCTACCTAACTTGACACTCCAAGATAAATAACTATTACAACTGGTACAATACAAGGTTACAAATGATAAGATGTTCTTCCTAGTAGATAGCTCTTGATTTCAGTTGGATGGAAACTCTGATGAAGATTTTGATGGCTTTTTTGATGAGAAAAGGGATCACTTTTGATAAGTTAATCAAAGCAGTGATTTTGTGATGCTAGAGTAGGGATGACAATTTCTCGAAACCCGATTCGAATTTGAGGATGCCTTGCCCCGAAAAATCTGATTTTCTCTTAATTTTTTAAAACCCGATTAGGTCCGGGTTTAGGTTCCGCTCCGCACCTAACCCGCCCCGTTTCAAATAATTATGTACTATTTTAAAAAAAAAATATGTATGTAGTATAAATTGAAAAAAGGACAATTTTCTTTTTGGGCTATGAGTGCTTTAATTGAGTTAGAATTAGAATATAAACTTAAAAAAAAGTTAATTTAAAATTTAAAATTTTAAAAATTTGAATTTTAAAGAGTGTGAGCGGGGCGGGCTCGGGTTTTCGAAGGAGCGGGGCGGGGTGGGAAGTGAGGGGTGCATGCGGATTCGGTTTTAGAGATACCCGCCCCTAACCTGGCTGTTGCCATCCCTATGCTGGAAGATCTCTTATTTTTTGAGGTTTACAGGGTCGAAGCTCCGGATCTTCTTGAGTTTCTTAGAAAAAGTCTTTGTGATCTCTTGTTTATATTGCTCTTTGTGTATTGTTGTATATCTCGTGTATGTATTGTCTGTCTTGATTCAGCATTGTCCTTCCTTTATATAGCCAAAATATAGTTATTGAATAACCGCTAGATTGGATAGTGGACTGACCAATTTAATGCTAGCTCTTAAATTGGAATATCAGCACGTTTCTTCGATGATTGATGTGTGGAGATGTTAAAGATTGATCTCTGAATTCTTCTACTCCTTTCGTCGAGTCTTCATAAACTGAGTCATGAATGTTGAGTCATCATAACTATTTGTAGTTTTGATATATGTAGTTTTGGCATTACCATGGCTATTTGTGAGCTTTACGTCTTCAACTTGATTGATCACGATTAGTAGCTGGTTTCCACGGCTATATAACACTCTTTAACATGGAAAATCATCAAGGGTTCAATTTAAATTCTATTAGGATAATGCTTGTGAGCAATTATCCATAAGTTGCAAAACAAAAATGTTGTTTGCGATTTAAGGTTCATTGTACAGCATTTACTGTTTAGGGCTTGGGATGGCTTTTGGTTTACATAGTTTATCTTTAGTTTCTGTAAAGAGTTGGGTCATGTATATTTGACTTGAGTTAGGGGGGTTATAGTTTCTGGCGTTTTATTATTTTGAAGTTTAGGGTATTTAAGTTTGGTCTTTTCCTTTTCTGTTCATTCATTCTTTTTCAAAAACTTCCCTCTGTGCTAAAGAAATATGTCTTTTCTGTGTTGATGAGCCTTGTAGGTTGTAATGCAAACTGGTGATGCGGAGCTGGAAATGCGTGGTAGGTGCAGTGCTGGACAAAAGGTTAGATGCAGATCATCTGAACCACCATTTTGGTAGTTTTTGATCGCCTAGAAAGGATTATTGATGTAGATTTACTGTTGTTTGGGTTTGATTGCAGGTCCTTGCTTCACTTATTATACGGTTAGCATTGGCTGAAACATTTTGCCTTAACTGTGGAATTCTAGCTCTTGATGAACCAACAACTAACTTAGATGCCCCAAATGCTGAGAGTCTTGCTGCAGCCCTTTTAAGGTATCCACTTTTGTCTTACGCAATACTAGATGTGCTTAAACTTGATGTAACAAGAGTAATCTAGAATACTCGACAACGAGGTGCAAAGACGCCTCCCCTATTTCCAATAATTCACGGGTTCGAGTCACGATGGGAATAGGTGGGGAACCGAGGAACCACTAGCATTCTTCTTTGAAAAAAGAGAGAAAAAAAAAAGAACTCTCTATGATAAGTCTTTTTGTGTTTTATATCTAGAAGTTTCTTTCAGTTTCAGACAAGTCAATTCAAACTGAAAGAAACTTCTAGATGTAAGATACAAAAGACTTGTCATGTAATATTCTACATTACTCTTAATTGCTGCTTCAAAACTTGCCATAGAATTTGGAAATTGAATCATGCATGCTCCAAGCAGAATTATGGAGGACAGAAAAGGCCAGGAAAATTTTCAACTGATTGTAATCACACATGATGAGCGGTTTGCGCAGCTTATTGGCCAACGCCAACATGCAGAAAGATACTATCGCGTCACAAAAGATGACCAGTAAGCAAAATTACTCGGATCTTGTTTTCATATATAATAGCTGCTGCTTGTTCCTAATTTTTTCCGTAAAATATTTTATTCTTAATCAAATCTTTCCATTTCAAATCTAATGTGTATACCTCTCCTCTTCAGCCAGCATAGCATAATTGAAACCCAGGATATATTCGATTGATAGATTTACAACTGCATTAGTGCACTCCTGGTTTGAAGAGGGATTCACAGCTTTGGTTCTGCTCAGCATGGATACTGGCAATGGGGACTCCTTTGTTGTAATGTAAATTTCAAGCCTCCGTTTTTGTGTTCTGGTGGGTTTTCATGATCGGATGACTCTGTCCTCTGGCTATTTATTAACAGTTAGCTGCTCAACCATGGTTTCTTATGTCTCAAGTATTTTGTGATTGCATGGATGACTAACAAAAAGTTTCTTTGACATCCGGTTTTGAGATTAGAGATTAAGCACAATCGGGTTTTGAGTAGCCACTGGTTTTCCATGAATCCGATCCTTTAGAGTTTCAACACTTTCTAGAGATAGGATCATTGCTTATAGGAAAAAGAAAAACAAGTGGTACTCTTGTCCCGAAAAGATCTTAATCGACTTTTTTGGATCAATTAGATTCAATTTCATCCAAATTTCTACAGAAATTCATTTGATACTATAAAATGGCTGAAATCGCGTTCACTTTATGAAAATTGAGAAATGTTTCGCTTTTCCTTCAAAAGGAGTAATTTTATCATGCGTGATGAGAGCTATCGGGGACAAATTAGAAAGAAAAGTGTCGATAATTGATCCACTCATAACGATCGTTACCAATCAATTTATTTTCATTTTGGATCGGAAGTCATAATGATAGCGTGAACCAAGGTATGCAGTTTATAGTTCATCTCTCTGACCAAGCAATATGAGAAAGGAAAAACAAGATTTGGGGTACATTTTTCCGTACAAAATGGAGTACATATTGTCTCCATATGGTCAATATGATTAATGATCAAAATTTTTTAAACCAATGAGGTTCGAGATTGTTGAATTTACCTTGTGAACATACACTCAGTAGTTAACTCCCAACTAGGGGTGATAATCGGACGGAACGGATTGACAATAACATTTTTGAAAAAAATTCAAAAATTTTTGAAAATCAAATTTAGTTTTCAATTTTTTGAAATGCAAAAATTAATTTCGATTTTTTAAAATTTCAAAAGTAATGAAATTTTCAAATTTCGAAATTTGGAAATTTTTGAAAAATTCATAATTCCAAAATTTTAGAATTTTCGAAAAATTTCGAATTTAGATTTTTTTTTCTTTAAACAAGTAATTTTTGTTCATTATGACATTAAGAATTTTCGAACGGAATGCTCCTTTACAATGATTCACCTTTACATTTTTCAACAAATTAAATACTTTCGATTTAAGATCATCTTTCAAAATAAAATTCATTAAGAAAAGAGTAGAAAGTAAATACAAAAATAATGCAAATCAGAGTGCACAATAAACTTAGAAGTGAATATTCTTGTTAGAACATAAAGTACTATCATCTCAAAATTATGAACAAAAAAACGTTATGGAAAGGAAGATTAAAAATTATGATAATTATTTGTATTTTTTGCTCAATCATGTTTGAATTTAATTAAGTTACTTATCTACAGACCTAAATTAGACCCATTTATGATGAAATTAATTTTAAAATATTTAGAAATAAGTTGAAAATAAATTGGATTCTTTTTGAAAATGAGTTGAAAATTTTCTAGAAATAAACTGAAAATTTTTTCGAAAATGAATTGAATTTTTTTTAAAAATAAAATCGGAAATTGTTGGGAAATAAATCGAAAATTTCGATAATTTTAAATTCGGTTCCGATCCGAAAAGTATTGGAAAAATTGGAAATTGGAAATTCGAAAATCAGAAAAAAAATAATTGTTCCAAAATTAAAAATTTTCGAATCGGAATTCACGAAAATCGAAACCCTAGGCATCACCTTTGCCCCGGGGAAAACGAATTTGCAGTTCCCCCGCCTTACTGCTCAGCCACAGAGAAAGAAAGAATGAATTTCTATACATCAATTTAACCTAATACTCTTGAATATTCAAGACATTATATGTCAACTGGTCAGTATACCTAAACTCCCCAATTTATTGTCCCGGTGTATAATAATCTTCTCTCAACTTCTCCACGTCTGAGAAGTCCGATTGAAAACTTTCACTATTGAAGAATTTGAAGTGCTATTTACCTTCAAATGTTTTGTATGTTGTCAGATTCCATCACTTTGTTTAAATTGTAAGGACCAATAAATTAATTTATCACAAGGACATGCATTTGCAAACATCTAATCTGCTTTGATTGAGGGGAACAATGGGATAGTCAAACCCAACCCACCCCAACAGCAAACACTTGTAGGGTTGTCATTGCAGAGTCAAAATATTGAGTAATTAAAATCAGTATTGCATTCAATAGGAATGCAAATTTTGAGTCCATAATTTCCACATTGAAAATCTCTGTCATTCCCCAATAACAAAAATTAATACAAAGAAAATAGATGTAAACTTGTAATTTCTCACTAAACTGCTTCT
>JAOTQG010028523.1:0-15373 GCA_025631175.1 Iris virginica
ACTATTCTTGTGACCGCTTCATTAGCGAAAATGAGCTTCTCTAAATTGAAGTTGTTGAAAATCTACTTGCGTTCTACAATGACTCAAGAAAGACTCAATGAATTAGCTTTGATTGTCATCGAGAACGATCATTTGGAGAAAATTGAATACGAAGATCCGATTGAAGATTTTGCTTCAAGGAATGTTAGAAAGATGGACACGTTTCAAATGAAGGGACTTGAAGTTGTTCAAAGTTTGTAATTGTTATTATTGAAACTTGAAAATTTTGTCAGTTTTCTTGCATAATGAAGTCATGATATTTTGTTTAAATGTTATTTTTATTTGTTTTTGATAATAATTATAAAATAGCATTATTAAATTATGAGATAACACTTGTTTTTACTCATTTTTATTTCAATAATGTATTTAATTTAATATTTAAAAAAATTGAAACTAAGGGCCTAATTTTTTATTTGGCACAGGGCAGGGGCGAACCAGCTTGTCTCGTAGAGTAAGTTGCACTGCTCTCCTTTTGGGTTGAGTGTACAATTACCATTTACAAAAACAAGTGAAAGGTGTGCGTGTGCGCGCGCGCGCTCAGACGAAGTTGCAGAATGTAGGAATAGTATGTCGAGAACCCAACAAATTTTGTTGCTGATTTGTTGAGCCGTCTTGGATGTTCAAAGGTCTGTGGTTGTAGGACCAATGGAAGAAACTTGGTTGATAAACCAAATTGTGCACTTCATTTCATCACCTTCCCCCAACCAAAAGGCACCTAAAAATATAATTAAAAAAAAAAATCATTTACCAATCGGACCCCAAGTGCTTCGACAGAGTGCATTTTCGGCTTTGTTTTAGCGTTCAAAATTGACCGTAACTTTGGGGTTTGTACGTGTCTTGCATAGAGCATACTCCCAATATCCCATACAGTTGGTCTCAATACGGGTAAATGAGAAAGACTGCATCCATCGGGGTTCCAACTTCAATTGTTCTCCTATGGACATGAATACTTTCAAAACTATATTAGACAACCTCAAAAAATTGAAACCTAGGCCGAGTACTCTCTTTCCATTATGAGAGTACTTGCAAACACGAATAGATTTGAATTCTCGTAAGCTTTCTGTCAAACTTGCATTTTATGAGGAGAATTCTTATTCTTGATTAGTTAAGATTTACGAGGGTTCAACAAAGCTCTCTATGCATAGTACATGAACAAGCTATTTGCACTTGAACATGCAATTAAATTGCTTCTTGGGTGCCAAGCCAAATGCAACAACTTGGAGTTCACATTATGGGCAGCTCCATTACTTCCGGAATCAGACATATCATGTCCTGAGAGAGAAAATTGCAGGAGTGACATGGTGACGTGCAAGTATGAAACATTTAATAAAACACACAAAAGAGAAGGCTAGCCAACCTTGACGGTAAAATCGACGTGTCAAGTTGCTCAGCGATGATCTTCTGGCCCTGGGGGCAGTTTGCAGATTTGGCTTCCTGCAATGAAGGCAAGTTACAGGACATACGTGATACTTGTGCGAGAAATGACTCGACTCCCCAATTGCTATTGCAATTTTAATCTTCTTGAGGTTTTGAGAAAAGGCAGGTGGGGGGGGGGTGCGGGTTGAGCCAAACAAGGCTGGTCTAATATTCACAGAGCCTACCTTATTGTCCTACAACTAACGTTAGAGATGGCAGGTAAAAGTACACCCACTGAATTAGTGGGTGAAGAAGATTTGCAGTACCTGACTGAATTTTTGCCAACTTCCAACGTTGTTCCTTCTTCACTTCCAGCTCCACGTGAAAAGATTCTCAGATGGTTGCTGAGTTAAACAAGAGAAAACAAAAACTGATAGCTGCATGGATTGAGATGTAAAAATGCATAATAATACAGTTTGGTACTGATAGAAAACAAAGTCCGGAATCAACTAAACCGTGAGATCCAGTGTAAGAACATACCTATAAGATCCTGTTGCAAAGTACTGTCCATCTCCACTGAGGCAGCAGTCAAACTTATCGAATATGGAATCATTGTTGTATAAGTCACATAACTGTGGGACAATTGGGTAATTTGTCATCATAGCAATGGAAAGCTTGACTAAAGTGTGGATATTAATGTCTTATAAATGATATAGGATCACTAAATTGCCTTTGCGCTCCCATCACTAAATTAGATGCATCATCTATAATTTAGACACGCTATAGTATTAACATGAAAACAGGTACTGACTACAGTAGCACAAAGGAATACCCTGAGTTGATAGAAAATGAACTTTAACACAACTCACGTCAAAAATAGCTATTTGGGCTCCCATCAGCTGCTTATATTGTTGGGACAGGTACATAATCACCTCATATTTTAAAAATGAACTATCAAGTAAAATCAGTAGCTGTTCACCGGAGTGCCGATAGGGCTCCTTTATTTATTTGGTACAGTGGGCTACATTATTTTGGTCCATGGTAAAATGTGCTCATAAGTCATACCCTTGGGCGGAGATGCTCATGAATTTTATAAGTGGCAACTGGAGAGGTCCCCATATGCATATCCCACAGCTGAAAACAAGGGAGGGGTTTCCGTTAGGATAATCATATTAACATAGAAAATTGAGTTCTTATTATCAGAAGAAAAGAGAACACGCTTCTAGATCATACTGTATTAGATGACAGAGATAAGAGAATTGTAATGCTAACTAAAACCAAGTCAGAATCAAGCAACGCAAAATGGTGTACTGCCAAGAATGACAACAGTTATGCAGTAAAACTCTTGTAAAAACACATTGACATAGTTCAAGCCAGGAAGAGACAAGGTGGTCCAACAAACAGGCTACAGGAGGAAAAAGTAGCTTTTCTTCAATTAGTGATGTCTCCGTGCACAAACTCACCCATTTCAAATACAAGAACTGAAATCTTATCTGCGGTTAATGAAAGCTGGACGGAGGAAGAAGATAGCTTCATGGACAACTCTACACTTTAGTAATTATAATATAAAAGAGGCATGAATTCATATGCTCTATGGAGTTCTAGGGCATGCAGGCGTACAGAAAGTCAGGACCAACCATTTCTCTCCTCATAGGTGAAGTGGATAACTAAATAGAAATTCTGGGTGTAAACAATTTAATTAGGTCAATTCATGTAATTTGAAGATGATTTCAATCGCGCGGACTGCAGACCTTCAAACTCATGAAGTCACGGCTTAATATGTGTCTCCCGTCATTTGCAAACTTAATATCAGATATGGATGCAATGATCTCTGTGAAAAATGTTTTCATCCCACGTGGTTCCCCACCATTCAATCTGCCAAAAGTATTGAATAAGCATCAGGAGTCAGGACATACCATGCATAATAATGGTATGGATAATTTTGAAACATGACAATGAACCGTGCATGAAATATAGCTTGCAGACCAGTAATAGCTTATACACATTAACAGAAACTCACATCATAGCATTATGATCACACAATGCTGATTGTCGCATGTCTACTAGCCGAATGAAACCTCTTGAACTGCTGTAAGAAAGCAGATTGCAGTGTGTTGGATGGAATTCAGCTGATGTTATGACCTCTGGTCACAAAGCAAAACTATCATTTGTGAATCATACAGATGGAGAAATTTAAACAGTGCAAATGGAATTTTATAAAATGTACTTCAGGTGCTATAATTATTCTTCTCTTAGATTGACGAGTACTAGTAGTTCTTCTACACCATGCACCAAGCTGAACACCAAGAAATTTTGAAGTACAACTCTTCAAGAAAGACACTGACAGCTATTTACTTATGATTCGCTTTCTGTTATTAACACATGCAAGCACTTGCAAAATGTAGTTTTTAAAATATTCTGGTGCACAGAGAGTTCGAAGGTACAACCGTACAAGTAGATGATACATGCTATCAAATATTGATGCAATTGTGAGATGATAGTATTACAAGTCTCACGACTAGATGCAAACATACCTTTGCACACCGAGAATCCATATTAAGATAAACCAAAAAGCACGAGTTTGGTAGTTAAGATGATGTGTTCTCAGACGGAAACTCAAACATTTCAACCAGATGTCTGCCAACATTGTCTTATCAACAGAACATAGAGTTTCGTACATTCTGATTTTGAATTTAACACACAAATCTGGAGTCCGAACATATGATTTCAAACTGAAATATAAAAGATACTATCCCCCCTCCCAGTAACATGCATACCAAGCACCAGCATTGTAAGCATTCCCTCACAGAACCTTAACAAAATCTTTCACAAACTACTCTTTTGTGGAATCATCAGCTCTGATTCACATTTTGATTCTGATTTAGGATTGATTTGGGACACGGAATAGGTTTGGTGCCAGCCTGTTAGTTAAACTGTTATAAAAATCAGTAGTAGATTACTATAACTTGTCTCCTGGCCACATAGCACACTTCAGCATTCTTTAGGGAAGTTGTTAACTGGAATTATCAATGTCATGAATCCCCAGTCATTAATCAATTCCAATGAAACAACTTCCCCAAAAGAGATAGTTAAACTGTACCTTGTAAGCAAATAAAAGAGAGAAAATAGTAACTAGCCTGGTTTAAACTGGAATATTGATAATGCGATATTTGTTTATTTACCTGTGAGATCCTCCATGTTTGATGGCTTCATGTCAATGATATTGAAGCACTGATCACTGACCTCAAGGTTCCACAAGTTTAGACGAAGGTCATCCGCAGAAACAAATGTCTCACCATCACTATACAAGGATTACAAAACCAGATCACCTTCTAATGAGCTGCAGTCATTCATCCCATGTCATTAACTTATAAACTATGAATAATATTCCCTTCTAATACAAATAAAAACGTATTATTTATGTAAAAAGTTATAATTATATATACAAAGACCACCTTAGTAGCAGATCACGAGAAAATGAAGAAAGATGAATTCAAAAAAACTGAAATAAGGAAACAACAACACCTCAGCTGAAGTTCTCAGTCTCTACAGGACATCGAAAGAACAGGTAAGTACTAAAGATAGTTAAACCTCTTACCTATTATTTGAGATGGAGTTAATATTAAAATCATGGGCATGCGCATACACCTTTCGACATCTTGCAGGAGCAGAATCTCCAATTCCCACCACCTGGTTATTATATAACGGAAAAAGGTAACACACATTTGTTACATATTCTTGGTAAAAACACCTAAAGTTGAAAAGCTACGTAACAAAAACATCTCATTGAATTCTTGAAAAAACTTACATCTGCATCCCTTATATTAGAAGGTAAGGTACTTCTATCCATTTCTTCTTTCCATTCAAGACTATAACCACTCGCAAACAATGATTTAGCTTGCCCTCTAACAAAACTCATTTCAGCCAAAAGAGCATTTTCTGAAGAGACAGATGGATTAAGATCCATTTCTTTGACTTTCTTCAATTTACGTTCCGTGACCTGGCTTTGAAAGCAGATAACTATCCTTAGAATCTCTATATCATAAAAAATAGTCCATATGATAACAAGGAACTTTTTGTAGGGAAACTCACTTGCCAACTAAATTATTATTGAATTAGTTATTAATCCTAGGTCCAGAATCATAGACAAGTCATTGATCCGAAAGTTGAAATTTACTAATTGTGATACTAACCATGTTTCCACATATTCAGTGTATCTTGGGTTCACACAGTCTGTTCAAATGTGTACATTAATCTGTTTTTAAATAGGCAGCTAGCAGTATGCATGTATATGTAAGCACAAGAAGCAGAGACTCCTCGATTTCAAAAAGTCCATACAGACTTCTACCTCCCTGGCCCTCTTGCATATGTAAGAGTTTGGGTCCATTTAGTGTGCTCAAATTTGTGAATAAAACAAAGAAAGACAGAGTTCAATCTCATCCAGAATGTGGGTTGGCAAAATGTAGTATTGTAAGTCATAAAAGCACATCCTCTGCACTGACGACATCAATTGTATCACCTTCTTATAACAAGATGTCAAGAACTAAAGTGTTTCAACCTCCTGTAGTCCTCTCTGCCTCTCAATCAGTGGAAACAGACAACAAACCCTTTCTGCTCCCCATTGCTCCCCACCTTCTGAATGCCAACAGGTATAATCTTTTCCCAGCTAATTGTATAAATATGTTTAACACCACTAGAAGTTTCCAAACATTTCCGTGCTACAGAGATTCTTGAGAATAAATAAATCAAGCTTAAAAATGTCCGAGGAACAAAAAAGAGCACTACCAAATCTTTGGCACCTGACCTATTCCGACTTTAATTAAGCACCCAAAAAAAAAGCCAAATACGCAAGAGTATGATACATGAGTAATCAAGATATCACATTTACTTTGGTTACTTCCT
Organism: Iris virginica; assembly: GCA_025631175.1. Taxonomy (NCBI): domain Eukaryota; kingdom Viridiplantae; phylum Streptophyta; class Magnoliopsida; order Asparagales; family Iridaceae; genus Iris; species Iris virginica. Next base: position 6,298 of record JAOTQG010028523.1, read on the forward strand.
CCTTTTTCCGTGCTAAAAAAACTAAGGGTGGATCAGATTTGTGTCTGGTTATCATCCGCCTTATTGAGTTTTAGATTTCAATAGTTTCGTCAAATGCTATGAATGTTGCGTTAGCCAGTCCTGTTTCCAGGAAAAGCACTTAGTGATTTGCGATTCGATCTACCTTACACATGGCTTACCCTATTTGTGACACCATTTGAGAAATGACTATTTTTCCAAAGTAAGATGCTAAGAATAATATATTACAATTAATTATCACAACATGCTATCAGATCTTAGCTTATTCAGCTATAACCTCCTACAAAAGTAGGGAGAGTTCGGCACATGCTTAGATTGATGATTAAAATGCAAGCTGCAATGAGTACGATCAAATCGGATAGCCATCGTAGGTGTATGAACATTCTATCTATTTAGTGCATAGCACGACCAGGCCACTGTCAGATTTTTGCAACAAAAGATACTGTGGTAAAATCCAGAGTTAGTATCATGACTTGTGTTTATCTGGAATAAAGAGAGATAAGTGCTTTGTGACAAAGTGTATCATTGAATATACTGTACATGAAAATAAAAATCATAAATCTACTTTGTGCTCCCCAAAACGAGTGTCACGTTTTTATTAATGCCTTAATGGTAGTGAATAAAAAGGGACACCTCATTTTGTGACAGTAGTAAAAAATGGAGGGAAATTGAGAAATTCATACCTTCCAGAGTTTTATTGTCTTATCATTAGTGGAAAGAATGAAAAGTGATCCATTTGGGGTTGGACACCACTTCACCCTATTAACCTTTTCTTCGATTTCCACACTTCTTAAGTAGTCAAACTGATAAGAGAAGGTATACCATAAAAATAAGCAAGGCAACATAAAAGGGGGGAAAAACATTTATTGGAAGACATGAGATTGCAGTCTAGACAAATACAAGAGCACACCTCAGGTTCGTGACTCTGGAATTCAGTCTTGTATTGGAACTCCGGATGTCGGCTGACCACAAAATCTAATTGCTCCAACACATTTCGGGAAGGTTGCTCAGTCAGTACCTACAATTCCAATTATTGAAGCAAACAGATCAGAAATCAGCCTATCACACAAGAATCTCACTCACCCTAAAACATGCAGAAATACGACATAATAACAATCTTTGAGCTGATGCGCACATCTTTACCAGCCTTCTTTTCAAAGACTACAAGACGCCCACCTCGATCTCCCACAGCAAGATTATCACCAGTCTTATCAAATTCAATAGCCGATATGACATCAACTGAAAGAAAAGAATAAAACGCAATGGTCAAAATTCTGAAGAAAAAAAAAAAAAAAAAAAAAGTCTAGTGAAAACGATCTCTCAAATAAATGAAAACAACAGGAAGTAAAAGAACAAGTAGCAGCAATATAGACCTACGTTTGTTTGTCCAAATACCAGCAGAAAAGAAAAGACCAAAATAAAAACAGAAAATTTCAAACGCTGGTTTGCTACGTAATGAGTGCAATTTCTCACCATACTATAGAAATTACTACAGATTGATAATTATACTACGATCGATAGCATATGATCACCGTTGTCTACCTACCAAACGACCTCAAAACGCTCTCCTTATAAATCGTATTTTCAACACATAATAAATTACTACTACTTAGATTGTGAACAGTTGAAAAAAAAATGCACGCACACCGCATTTAAGTGTGTATGTGTGTGTGTGTGAGAGAGAGAGAGAGAGAGAGAGAAGCATATATATACTGTCTTGGACATCTTCACCAGGAGTGGGTTCGCCGAAAACCTGAGAGAATTTCCAGTCTAGAGCCGCCATAGGAGGCGGAGGAGAAGACTCTGTACTAAAAGTCATGCTGCTGCTGCTGCTCATATGATGATCATCGCCATTACCGAAATGAAGAAACGCTCCGCCTTGAAATTCACTTCAATTATTGGCTACAAGATTCTGTTGTTTTCTTTTTCTTTTTTCACTTATCCACTGGATTTTCCCGGGAAAACTATTTCTCGTTGGCCACGAATTTTCTTTTGTCCCTCTCTTCTATGCTCTTTTTTTTTTCGTCTCTCTCTACCGTGAGCCGTGCAGCAATACGCGCTTTATGAGCAGTATTACTTGCGGTCTATTAATAATGAATTTCTGTTGCATGGGCCGACCGATTTCGTCTGTGGTCTAGTTTGGGTTTATGGGTCTTTTGGCCCGCTTTTGTACATGTTGGGCCTAAATCGGGAAAATTATGATGTCCTGTTCAGTTCACCACTGAAGTTCATCATGATTGAAATTGCTGCATTTAAACTATATCACTTATAAGCTAAACTATTTAATTTAATGAAAATTTTCCACTTATTGTATTTTTTTTATAAGTAAAAAAGTTTCAATCAGTTAAATAGTTCAACGTAGTAAAATAATTCAAACACAAAAATTTCAACGATGCCAAACCGCTCCGAGTTTGACCTAATTGTAAATTATATTTGTAGTGAAAATTGAAAAAAACTCAGAATACTTTTAATTTATTCGCAAATACCGTGAATGACAAATGTTGTTCATAAAAACAGATAAATATGTTAAGTTTGGGACGGGATAAATTTTTTTTTCCTGTTAAGAGTTAGAGAAGCAAATTAAAATACATTTCTTTGTCAAAGCTTGATGAAAATTGGAAAATTAAAGAATAAGAAAAAAATGAAAAAAAAAAAAATCACTTGTGTAGAAACTGTACGAGGGTGAGGAGTTCGAATTTCCTATGTGACTTTGTGTCTGGTCCCAGTATCTGAGTGGTAACACACAAAATGACACATAGAGTGTCATAGAGGATCTGATCTCGAAAAATTTAAAGGACTTGCAAAGATTGAAAGATAATGCATTTCAAAATTCTATATCTTTTTATTATTTACAAGCAGGGGAAACAGATCCGCACCCACTATATATAGAACTGTCTACTATGGAGAGGCATCAGCAGTAGAACTCATGACATCAATGGTTGAGTGCCATTCCGAGGAACAATCCTTGGACATCTTGCTCGCTTCGTCGGTGCCACCGGCTAAAAAGCTGGAATTCAGGAATGGAGATTGTTTCGGTGAAGGAATCTTTGCATTCTCGGTTAGCATCTCAACTACTTCGGACATGGATGGTCGCAATGCAGGAGAAGATTGTGTGCACAGAAGCCCAACTTGAAGCACCCTCGAAGCCTCCTTTTCCTGAAACTCTCCCTTCAAACTACTGTCAACGGCTTCTGTAACGTTGCTCGACTTGTACTGCTCCCATACCTGAGTCAAGTTATGAGATTGATGATTTCGAAACTAAAATGCTGCAAGTACTTGTGTACATTATTTATTAACAGACTTACGGATTGTAAAACTGAGTGCGATTCATCCAAGAGAACGTTGTTCTTCCTACCACATGAAATCTCTAGAGCCAACACACCAAAAGCATATACATCAGCTTTTTCTGTTAATTGTCCCTTAACAATATACTCAGGTGCCATATAACCCCTGCAACAAAATTTGTTCAGTAGAAACAATGATAGCTATAAAGTTCTAAGTAATAACAAGAGATCAGTCATATTTTTATTTGTTGTTCTAATGTCTTACAGGGTGCCAGCTACAGCAGTGCTAACATGAGTTCGATCAGGGGACACACATCGAGCAAGCCCAAAATCAGCAATCTTCGGAGTAAGGTTTTCATCTAGGAGAATGTTGCTGTTTTTGATGTCTCTGTGTATAATAGTTGACTGACACCCTCCGTGAAGATGTGCAAGCCCTTCTGCTATTCCCAATATGATTTCAAATCGCTTCTGCCAACTTAGTTTTTCTGTTTTGTTTTTATCTGCATGTAGTGAAAATGTTAACGGGATTTTGAAAGAGGCCTAGAAGGTACTCTTCAGAAGTTCCCTCTCTCTCTCTACAACATCTTGCAATGAACTAAAGAATAACTGGATGAAGAATGTTTACCGAATAGGAGTTGATTGAGGGATCGGTTGGGAACAAATTCATAAACGAGAAGGCTTTCAGGACCTTCAATGCTGCAACCTAGAAGTCGTACAAGGTTCTTGTGTTGAATCCCACTGATCAAATTCACCTCATTGAAGAAGTCATCTGCCCATTGCCTTGTTTTGACAAACAATCTTTTTACAGCAACAGTTCTCCCATCAGGAAGAGTCCCTTTAAAGACCGACCCACCTCCACCTTGGCCTAATTTGTTTGAGGGGCTAAAGCTCCCGGTTGCTTGCTCAAGGATTTCATACGTGAAATGTAAATTAGACTTGCCAGCAATTGAGGGAACTTTAGCAGGTCCTTTCAGCTCTGAGAGAAAAAAATATTCATATACGAACGCGAACAAACGTGATCTTTAAGAATATTGAAATGTGTATGTTTATTCGTAGAAGGGTGTAATTACCTTCTTTTCTCTTTGAGTATCTCTTATAGCCAATGAAAGCACCAAATGCAGAGAAGAGAGCAACTACCATAGCTATTAGGACTACCAAAACAACGATCACACCTTTAGGTAACCCTGATTTATCTGGAAATAAAATGCTAATTAGAATTCAACATTACAAACAGTGAAAAATAAGACGGGGAAGCCCTTCACTTCCTTGTAGAAGGGCAGATAACAAAAACCAGTTTTGAAATGCTTAATGAACAGACACTAGAGCCAAATTAACAGATCAAGGGATTCTAGTACAGATAAGTATGTAGGACACAAACATGAAGCATGAGTAGTTGAGTACCCAATTTCCAAGTCCAAAACTTTGTCAGTTCAAACAAAATAAGAAGCAGCAAGAACAAGATAAAAACCAAAAAGAAAGAAAAGGGACGAAGACTGCAGAAACGAGATGACAAATATTGATTGCATATAAATGCATTCAGAGAAGGTCGGAGGAGTGGCGTGAAGATTCCATGAGGATTTCTCACCATCATCACTGACCGCATGAAACGCTCTGCAGTCAAAGAACCTCTGAGTTGAAAGCCTCAAATAACAGCCAGCATGCATGGCTCTTCCTTCTGCACTTGGGAGACACTTCCTGAGCTTTTCACCTGCATCCATCAAACACTCACTGCATTCTTTCTTCCCTATCGTTTCCCAACATTGCCCCAATGCATAAGCACTCTCCAGTCCATTTTTGACCACTGCCCTCCCAAACCCTTTATTCTCCTCCGCGCTCATTGTTACGTTATAAATTGCTTGATCCCGCTTCTGAATCAACTCCCTTTGAAGATAAGGATCACTAAACTCCGTCTTGGGCTCTCCACACTTTGTAAACTCATTGTCTTTAACAATACTCTCCTTAAAAAATGGGTATTGATCGTACCGGACAAAGCAACCGTCTAAATAGACTCTGCCTGAATTGCGGGGAAGGCATTCCCCGAGCTTTGCTCTGCCTTCATTGAAACAGGCCAAGCAATCGTGATATGCTAGATCACCATGGCATTGAGCCAATCCAAATATGGGATGTTCCTTAGAGTCAGTGGACAGCCAAACAGAACGATTGGGGGTTATTTTTTCGGACAGTCCTCTCATCAAAATGGCGAATTTCAAGTTAATTTCTTCATCGATTTTCTCCATGTACTTTTCACATGAGATTTCAGCAACAGTGGCCCGAGGATCAGAGAGGGAAGGGGAAAAGAAGACAATTGAGAGTATTGATATAATTAAAATAAGATTGCGATGAATCAAAGTTGATATAAACATTGTGCTGGAGGTGGTGTTGGCCCTTTACAAAGAACACCCAGTTTTAGAACCCAATCATAAAACAGAGCATATGCATTTTGGTAACAAAAAGAGGAAGAGTTGAGGGAAATTTTTAATTAATAATCCCCAGCTCCTTCCCCTCCTATTATTTTCTCCCCGAAAAGGTTTTACTTTCGGGGATTAGAAATGTAGAGAGGTTGATGATGATGATAAGGGTGGATCAAATAAGTTTTTGATTTGTTTTCTGCCACCCAAACGATGACAGACTTTTGGTCATGGGGTTTCTGGATTCTGGTTTTTGAGGATGTGGAGAGAGAGAAAAGGGTGAATTTCACAGCCAAGATTTGTTTCGATACCCAGAATCCCTTTTTCAAGGAGAACCAACAGAGTTTGAAAGAAAATAGGAGGCGCCAATTTTTTTGCATGCGTATGTAGTTTTGCTTTTCCACAGCTAGCTGAAAATAAAGATTACTACACTTTCCACCCTCCACGTTTGAGAATTAAGACCCAAAAAGCCATCTTTACCAGTTTCCTCTCAAAATGTATCCTTCACCTGTTGCACAAGTGACAAATCACTTATTTTCCATTTTCTCTATTCAATCCCGCCATTTTCTTTGGCATAAAAGTTCAAAGTTTTAGACATATTTCATAATTCAAACCAATAGTGAATGAAGTAGTGAAGCTCCTTCTCTAATGGCGATCATACCAGTATAATAAGGACAGTTAATATTTATACACGTGAACTATAAAAGTGCTGGTCTATTCAATCCCGCCATTTTCTTTACCGAAGTTGATAAAGAAGGAAAGTAAGTCAACTTAGTCAAGCACAATCCGATTGTATTGACCATAGCAAAATATGTGATTTGATTGAGCTCACTTCCTAAAGCTGGCAGCATTAGTGTTCCGTATTAGACCAGCACTTTTGATCGGACTTGGACCAGTTGAGTAACTTGAGATGAAGAGATCAAGATCTTGCTTTAGATTCTATTGTTCGACGAGTCAAGCGTATTCACATTTGAGCTCAATTTGCCTTAGAGAACCAAGCTTTCTATCCCATCGCTCGAGTTGGTCCATTATATTTTTACAGTCCTACACATCACAAGGTGCAAATGTGTAAATCGTAATACAGCTAAAATAAATTAGATTCCCAACTGTTTTTTATGAGTTAGAAATTACTCGGCTGAGTTGGGTAAGGCCTTAGATCGACTGCAATCTGAAACTGAAAGTTCAAATGAGCATGTAATTCAGAAGGCTTATTTAACAAACTGGGTAGTTGAGAACTATATTAGTATCAAAGAGAAACCAGATGAAGCCTATGGAGAAGTCAAGTAGTTTGTGTGAAGTTCTTTTTGCTTTCTGCAGGGAGCGAAAGAATGAATCTAGGTAAGAAGAATGCCTGATCTAAATTGCTATATATGAGGAACGCAAGAAGAAGAACACACCTTAATTGCTCATGAAAAATGGTCCATTGAGGCTATTCATGACCGCAAATTGCATGTTTTCTGAGGGTTTCCAGTGACGCTTCCTTTGATTTATAAACCAGTTGTTAATCTGCTTTTGATCTAAGCCTGTTGCTTCAGCCAGGGCAATTTTTTCTCCTTCCTGCATGATTTTAAAGCAAATTAGAAACATATAAAGGCCAACTAAATGTACGTAGATACTGTGAGGTTGAGAAGTTACAAGCAGAAACTGTTACTCCCACAGTCTCCTTTTCAATGTCCACTTTTTCCGTATATGTGAGCTTTATGTCACTTTCGAAACAATTATAAGGAAACGGAGGGAGTATTTGTTAATTAATAGAAACAAAACGTGATACCAAATGCATGCAAACAATACACACTAGGAACAAATTTCAAAGAAGTGTTTTTTAAGTGACAGCTTCAGAAGCCAATGTTTAGATGCCTCGTTTAAGGACACAAGAAAAATTCTATAAACTATGAACAGAATCGTTGAAGGGTTACTTGCCGTTGGATACGGCCATTTATAGTGAATGTTCCACCATTCAAGTAGTAATTGTCTTGCTTCTTTGGGTAGTTTTCCTTTCTTCTTCTTATTTGAAAATTCATTCTTCAGGGAACCAATGTAACCGCTGTACTTGCGTAAAAGATTATCCTTGAGCTCCTGATTGTAGCCTGTTTGATTAGATCCTTGCACCTCCACTTCTCCTGAGCTCATATATTCCTCCTCCGATGATCCAGCAACTTCTTCTGGTATACAAAATTTTGCAAGGGAATGATCAGAAATTAAAACCCACATACAAAATATTCTAATTAACCCAACTTAAACTAGAACTTTTACAAACAGCACTGAACCAAAGACCAAAAAGGAAAAATGCAAGGGAAATGGTACTGCTAAAATTTACGAGGCCTAGCAATGGTTTATGGCATTAAGTTGGAGTAAGCGAAAACACACCTTCGAGACTTTTTTGCGCAAGCGACCATAACCTCTCCTGCTCAAGTCAACCTATCATTGGTGTAATTATATTAACATTATCGCTGTCTGTTACATGACTATTACCCCTAAGCCCTAATTAGTTGTACAAGTACAACGACCTAAGTAGTAACTTTCCCAAAATAGAACCCCGCACCTACCCACCCCCGTTGAGTACATTGAATGTATAGAAATGGCTCTAAGAGAGTTTCTGCAGAACTTTTTTTTTCTTTTTTTTTTAGGTTCGGATAAAAAATTTGATTTTGGCCGATTTCGTTCGATTCGGTACTGTTCACGAATTTGCGATATGGTGACGTGGATGATATGAAAAGTGTAATAAATTGACCAAAATACCCCCAACTCGCTACTACTACTACAACTGTCCTCGATCCACATGCGTCTCTCTCTCTCTCCAATCTCATTCCCACTTCCTCACCTCTATATCTGTGTCCATCCTTACCCTCAATATCACAGTTCCATGATTATTACTTGAAACCAAGATTAGTTTCACTCAATATCACAGTTCCATCAAAATTTAGAGCGCCTGATTAATGGTGCCAGTAACAAAATGGCGGTCCTGATCAACTTGGCATATAGTTCAAAAATGAATTTGACATTATAATTGTGACTGCGTAGATAAAAAGAGAAGGGTTGTCTCCGTCCATGTTTAGCACAAGAAAAAAAGAAATTTCCAAAGCGAGCACCCGAAAAAGAGTCTGGATGCTATCTAGGCCTGTCAATGGGTTGGGTTGGATTGGGTTGAAGTGGATTGTAATAGGTAATAGGTTGTAATGGGTTATAACCCATTCCAATCTATTTAGTTAATGAATTAATTGGGTTGGGTAGCTAATAAGCATGAGTTAATTTGGGTAACCCAATAGGTTAGAAAAATTGTTCGGTTGTGCTGTGCGCCTGTGTTCATAACTAGGAGTCTATGCATAAGCCATATACCCCAAGTGCAGCTGTTCCTTTTTTAAAAAA
>JAOTQG010028634.1:0-15373 GCA_025631175.1 Iris virginica
AAATTCGTGAGGTATGCAGGGTAAATATATGATATATGAAGGGTAAAATAGGCAACAAGAATTCTGAAAAACCAAAATCAAAAACCAAATCAAAACCAAAACAAAAACCAAACTGTGCCAAAAATCAACTATACAAACGCATCCGAAATTTTTGTATGGATTGCCATACCGAAAGTCTTGTTGGTGATGTAAATATCTCGTATTTCGTTTTTTTTTCTTCCCAAGCTCTACATCTAAATTTTTCAGTGTGGATTTCATTTGTGGGTTGTGTTCACTGAATAAGAAAGAACGAAAACACAGACATTGTTTCAACAAGGAAGAGGTGGATAGGCTACAATGATCTTCGTCTTACTCTCTCGCTCTTTTTAAAAATCTTTGTTGATTTATAAACCGTAATAACATCCATTCCTTGGTGGTTGTTGATATCCGATTTTCACTAGCGAGAAGGAAATAAAATGTCCAAGAATCAAATGTTGCAGAAATTTAAAAAATTCTACTATTTGTGTTGTTCCCTTGTAATGAATCAATTCCGTAGAAAGAAAACAAATATAAAGCAGAATTTCTGACTTGTGGATTTTGATGCGAGGCATTTTACTTGGAGGTGTGAACACGGGTTCTAACTTTAAGTAGAGAGAGCGTTTTGATTAGAGATTTCTAGTTTGAGGCTTATCACTGGAAGCCATAGAGAGTTTTATGAGGATTTGTAATGGAAGAAAGAATGATGAGGAAGAGAGAAGTGGTTCTATTTTGAGAGAGTAAACGGACCCCCATTGAGTTGCAGCTGTTACTTTACTGACAAAATTATTAGGTGGCACAAAATTAGTGGAGTTGGATCACCACATCCGCATGTGACGTGGTGATCTGAGTTTATGGAATATTTTCGCTTAGATTCAAGGCACACATCAGTACTCATGTACCATGTCAAAGATGAGCAAGGAGACACATTTATCAACACAAGACCAGTAAATCAAAGTACTGTCCAGTGCCGTGCTTCTGCCCACTTTCATCACCTTCAACCCTTTGAGTACATGCCTGCAATGAAATCAAGAACAAACATGAGCATAAAAAGGCCAAAACAGAAACGTCGCATTAGATTCATCATACAATACTACTCTAAAGTTTGCTAGATCATTGCTTCCAACAGTAGAAAGTTATCCCTTCAGCTTCTATTACCACCAACAGAACCAAATGACGGAAGTCTGTTTGACTTCAAGAGTCAAGGAAACCATTTGGAAGGAAAACAAGAAATAAACATCACACTTCTGTGCACGCAATTATCCGAGTTAATAGAAGAATGAAAAAAAAAAATCGAGGAAGAGGAAGGCCACGGAACAAAAATGTTCAAAGAATAATGCACTCAGGAATGAGTATAGTTTGTATCTACATAAGAAAGTCCACCAAATAATACATCAACAATTTACATATTCATTTCTGTGTAGTAAACTCAGGAATGAGTTTAGTGTGTATAATGTCTGTCTTCCCGCTTAATTAAATGCATTTCTAAGGATTAACAGGAAAATAGTACTCTCTTTCCCAGAAAAATAGTCCTACTGTACATTTCAATTTCTTTTAAAGTATTTAAGTTTACTTGTTTGTACAATTCAATGCTACACTAAAATTTTACTCAATTTTTTTATTCATAGAAATGGACGCTCTTTTGGAACAAGCAATTTGGGGAGGAGGGAATAACTGCATACAAAACCCACAAGGCCTGTAAGCTCGTGTGGAGAATTCATCGTGCAAGTTCCATCGTAAGAACTCCTCTACCCCAAAAGGAAAGTCCTTGTTACGAAAATTGAACATATAAGGAAGAATGATGTTCTTAGATTACCACTTTCAACTTTAGATATTCTCCATCTGTATGCTTGTTGTTTTCCCAATGTAGGGGAGGGTGAACTGAGAAAATTACTAAAGTTTTGTTGTTTAAGACAAGATTTGTAGTACTGTTGAACCAGAACTGCCATCTATGCCATTTGAGATTTTATCTTCACCTTTAGTCTATCATTTCCTACATAAATTATGCGTACATGTATTAGATTTGTTAAGATTAAAATCTTTCAACAAGCAGAGTTTGACCACAAGACTAGACTTCAAATCCCTATTGCCTATTCCAGTTTGATTTGTTTCGTTAATGGTTTTGATGGGACTAGAGCTGAGTTCCGACTCGTGTAGCTCGAATCCTTATGTATCCTCAAGTAAAATTCGAGCAAATATTGGTGCTTGATTAGTTAATCGTGTATAGCGAAGGTTACTCTCTCTCTCCCCCTCCCTCCCCCTCTCTGTAAATACGACCCAATGTCAAGACAGACAAAAGGTACGCAGTACTCAATAACATACTCATATTTGCTCTCTCTAGAATATCAGAACATTGTGTGCAACAAACATCCTGTGTGCTAACTCTAAAATTAAACTCACTACGATAATGTGTTTGTGATAGCCAACTTTGAGCCAAAAAAACCGACATTGAAGATGCTCATCACAAACAAAGAGTGAGACTGGTTAAAACTTTCCCAAGTTATCTGTGTTTCTTCCTCAACCACCGAATTGGACAGCAAAAGTGACTTGTCAAAATCTAAAGGCCAACTGTTTACCCCATTTCCTCTAATAACTTCCAGGTGGGATCCTTAAAAAAAAATATCTACCTCTACCTCCCTAACTAACACACTTTCTCTATTAACTTCGAGGTGGCGAGTACAGGATCCCTAGCCCACCCTAAGGAGTATCCTAACAAGTGGTCAATATTTTTTGAACCAAAGTACCCTTGTATTTAAAAGTGATTTAAATTTATAAAATTTATAAAAGGGGCAAGATTGTCTTTCACCGAAGTGCATTTAATCTCCCACACTTATGCATTTAATGCATCTCCAAAAGTATTTATTTAAATATGATAATTAAACATCCACAGCAGGTAAAAGAAAAATTTGCCCCTTTGAATATATACTGTACTTTATTATTTAAGAATAGGTGTATTGGTCCCAAAAAAAATTGGGCCACTTGTTAGGTGCGTATCCTAACAAAACTCATTTATATTTATATATATTATATACATATAATTCATCATTTGTTATAGCTAGATATATGTAAGATCATTTGTTGTTTTGAGAAATACAAAAGATTTCTTTTGTTTACATTTGGGAATAGTAAATGTATAACATAAAGTGATTCCATCAAAATGCGACGGGAATGGGAACACATGGGATGGGAATGGGAATGTAAAATCAAGATGGGTCGGGAATGGGATTCTTATTAATTTATCATGACGGGAATACGAACAGGATCGAGAATGAAAAAAATATATTAGGGTGGGAATGGGAATCGAACTTTACCCCATCCCGCCCCGTTGTCATCACTACTATTATTAATTTTCATTGAGTTTGAGAATGTTCGTGAGACTCGACTAATGTAATTGAGTCGAGTTCGATCAACTGGCACACGATTCGACTTGATCATTTCAACTACTCGACTTGAACTCAAAAAAGTAGACCGACTCGAGTTTATAGCCCTAGTTGGGACAATAGCTGAAAGAAAGGGCATAGCTCAGCTATCCCACCTAACCAAGCCAGAAAGATATTATAAGTCAGAAAGAATGCCCCATATGGATACTTATCCACAAATTCACTTTCGATATGCAAAATTTGTTCTGCGGTATCTAAACAGCTTGAGCAATTGTGCAGCTGTGCTACCTTTATAAATGAAAGTCAAATCAACTTAAGCATGTTCGGAAGATATTAGATTTTCAACAACTTTCTTAATTTTTCGTAATCAAATCAAAACATACCTCTTTTTGATCTTTAATTTCCTCATACTCATCTAACCGATTTAGAAACTAGTCACGCTGATCATAAGGAATGGAAGAAACTCTTCAGACAAAATTCTTCTGCTTAATCTAGCCAAACCAATATTTTTCTGATGGAATTCATCTCTAAGTTAAACTGAATTCTTCCCCTTGTCAGGGTACCATTGTGAAGTCAGTAAGGCTAGTCACTGCAACTCTAACACATTCTTACCAAAAGTAGAGAGAGTTTAATATGTGTCCAGGCAAAGCCTCTAACCATCTCATGCCATAATCAAAGCTTTCTCCATCATACCCAATATGAAAATGCATATCTGACCTCAGTATTTTTGTTTTTGTTTTTCTCTCTCAAACTTTACTTGATTATAGTCTAAAAGAAAAAATTATATTAGAAGAGAAACATTGCAAAAAACTGTGAACAAGTATGCGGCATGCGCCACACCGGAAAGAACAGAAAAAAGAAAAAGAAAAAAAAATGAACTAAAAGAAAGCAGCCGTCCAATCCCTTATAAGTTCTGCTAGGAACAACCCACGAAAAGCCCCCAAACAACTGTTTATATAGACGATCGTTTATACTGATGGTGATGATAAGCCTAATGACGATTGAAGCACACTGAGAGGAAGTGACTGAAATTAATAGCTACCTACATTTACTTGAGGTGGCCAAGAAAGTTAATGTAGTGAAGACTACAGTATTCTTAGTTCCAAATCCACCACAGAACCAGAAAACCTATGAACTTCTCATGATTACCATTTTTCCTGTCTAACCAGCAGAGGGGGCATACCCTCCCCAATTCCATGTGCATGCTCATGTGCACAGCACTCAAGAATTAACAAGATACACACTTCATTGTGTGCTTTGTTTATTTATAAATAATCTGACGTATAACTGTACCAAGTGAAGGAGCAAAATAAAAAGAAGTCACTCCTAAAGCTTGATTGAGGTAACATACAAATGGTGTGATACATCTTTGATTGATATACAAATTAAAGACAAGCCTACTACTTGAACCAGCGGTCATAAAAATCAAGACATTTAAATGTCTAAGCTCACATGCAACTTCTTGGAAAAAAAAATAAAAATTAAAAAGCCAATAACTATATCCAGGAAAGGGTTCCATCTAAATGCAGATAAAGTTACATGCAAAAACACTAGCAAATCAAATCAACTTCCAATATGCTTCACCTGATATCCAAGTAATGGTTTCACTCACTTGGACTTGCAAGAGTCCTCAAGGTATTTCTTTGGATCAACAAGTTCCTCTTCAGCCCTACAAACCAAATTGCAAACATAAGGATTGCATAGGTAGAAATATTTTTGACCTACTACAAAGAGATGTCATTTGGCAATTGAGGAGTTTTGGTTAATTTGACTCGACTGAAAACATAGGCAAAATTTTAGATAGAAAGTATCTCTTTGCAACAATATAACATATAAGAATAATTTACCAATGATAATTGTTGTCATCCTAATATGAGCTATACACAAGAAAGAAGATTTGATTATCAAGTGGTTACTTATATCCTATTGCTTTGGGAAGCAGCAAAGTATAGCTAACATCTGTGTCATACATATAAGTCTACATGTTTACACACACAAATTATGGTTTCTAGAAAGGTGATACGGTTTTGCTCCGAGGAAAGCCAACCATCTGATTCTATCAACGGTTTGTTAATTAAGGCAAATATAGATACGTTAAAATAAGATAATGTGTAGTGCTTTTTGAAGTACTTATATTCATCTAGGTGTTATGTGTTAGATCTTGTATATCTTTACATATGGCTGTGTTCTCATGTCCTGGATTCGCATTTTGTCTTATTGGACACATCACCCCCATCTATGTTGACACTAAGCACCATTGCCCAAGTAGGCAAGTCCACAAGCTAAAGCATTGCTAATGTGTTCACATGGCCTTACTTATACAATTTTTTTTCTTTCGTAACTGGTTTCTTCTATTTAGTAAGAGCAGCCATACGGACATATAGACAACATCTAAAAGCGATCCAGCCCCGGTACATATTCAAATAGCTAGCATAAACAGACATTTTTTTTTTGACTAAAATAGGTGCAAAAGCAATGTTATCTTTCTCAACAAGTGGTCTTCCTCCAAATTCATGTCAAAATCATGGTACACAAATTTCACATCATATTATCAGCAACACGTGTATGAAAAATCAGCAAGCAACAGCAACAAGTGGTAAATGTCAGATTCGTGATACTCACATAGAAGTGGCGAGGATACCAATATTTTACTGAAGACTTAAAAATTCAACTAACTTTTTCTGCACAAAAACACACCTCCAATCAGAAACCAATTAACCCAACACCCATACTAATAGGCAACTGAACTAACAGAACATACGGAGAGTGTATTGTAACTGAATCAGAAAACGAAATGTACATTTAAAAAGGCAACATGTCATCAATTCACTGCCAATTTAAGGTACACTTGTCAGGTTTTGAATGATAAAATTTCAATTGCTAGAAACTGCATGTGAGATAATACTAACAGGACTCTACTTACTCCCAAAGTTCCATTGAATTAGTCCATACAGACTTTTTTGGTCAAGT
The DNA here is from genome assembly GCA_025631175.1 of Iris virginica. Taxonomy (NCBI): domain Eukaryota; kingdom Viridiplantae; phylum Streptophyta; class Magnoliopsida; order Asparagales; family Iridaceae; genus Iris; species Iris virginica. The sequence goes on from JAOTQG010028634.1 coordinate 6,366, forward strand.
TGATTAAACTTTGACAAAACATTCGTACAAATTTATATAACTGTCTATTCATAAAAGTTTTACTGTAATTTCTGCTGAATGAAATTTGAGAGCGTAAAATGTGATAATTTCACGTTGAATATTGATTTATACATACACAGGTTCCTTTGAATATAGAAAGTTAGCTCATTGGTCAGCATGAAGGAAGTAATTTTCCATAGCCAGTACACATTGTATAACCCTTCATTGGAAGTTAATAAACAAATAATGTAGCCAAAAGTGCATTCTTCGTATAGAACGATGGATTAGAGCAGAACTCAGAAGCAGTCACAACATCTGATTAATGAACAATTTCATCACAATAAGACAAGCGAGACACCTAAATTTGCTTATGATAAACCTGCTTACAGACAAACAAAATTACTGAAGTCAATATATGCATCTATTTAACCAATTAGTAAAAAATAATCATATAAAAAAAAAACAGGATCATTTGGGCAAATGAACACACGTGAATGAATTAGGTTGGTGGCGGGGGGAAAGAGAAATGCTACACAAAATCGACTGAGAAAAATGAGAAATTGATTTTATTTTGGTTGAAGCCCTAAAAATGTAAAAGAAGTTACCTTTTCATCGGAGAAACTTTAACGGAGATGTCACCGGGGAGGCCTTAACTTGGAGCCGATTAGGAAGTGAGTGAAATTGTTCTTCTGGAGACTCGTTCTCATCAGTAAGTTTTCATTCATATTCCTAATCCGGCGATGTTCGTATAATTCAGCTCAGGCCCGGCCCGGCCCATGTTAATTTTGGATCGGCTCGCTCACTTGACTTGTAGTAATGAATGTACAAAAGTTTTTCTCCGCAAAGGTCGGAGCCCGTATCAAAGGTATAGAAAACCCTAGCCGTTCTTTGTGAAGGCAGCAGTTTTCTTCAATTCCGGTTGTTTCCGGCTGCTGTGTTTGCTGCCTCTTGCCCTTCATCCATGGCGTCCCTATGCATTGATGAGCTTTCAAAAAGATGCGAAAGAATATCCCTTGAGGAGGAGGAGGAGGAGGTATTCGAAATAGAAGAGGTCGAGGCGGGTATGGTTGAGAAGTCGAAATATTTGCATGGTCGGCAAGTTCATGGTCTCTTCGAAAGCTATTAACAAGGAGGGCACGCGGACTGCCATGCTCGCTGCCTGGAGACCGGCGATGGCTGTCGACATCACGGACATGAGAGGGGGATTATTTTGTTTTCAATTCTGTCAAGAGCTGAACAGTGAATCAAACCAGGACTTAACTAGATCAACAATGGAATGGAAGTACTCTCTTGCAAAAGAAGAAATTTCCTGTTTTTCGACCCCTTGGCTGCTGCTCACGCTATATGTAGAGGTTGGTTGCTGTAGCACGTGGTTGTTAGCCTTCCGTCAATGTATCTTGCCGCATTCTGTTACGGCTCACGTGCTAGTCCGGTGGCAAACTGAAAGACCTCCCTATCCTTGTTACTCCCTTTCAAAAGATTGTAATGCCCCTTTCCTAAATTTAAAAGCCCAACGATAATATCATCTCTTACCTTTACCAATCTGAGTCGGCCCGTGACAAATTCATCCCCGTTAAAAACAGTCTTGTCCTCAAGACTATACTTTGATATGACTAAATTCATCTCCCTTATCATCCATCATAAGCACTTCATCATCAGGAGATAGCCTTCTTTTAATGACCAAGAATAGTGATGCTTGCCAAGCAATGATCTTTCTAATGTTTTAGTTGCAGCCATAAAGCATTATGAACCAAGAACTAACCTCTCATCAACTTGACATTCAATCGTATGTTACACCACCTAGATCAAAGAAGAGAATGTTCTTCTCAAATATGGCAATTTTCTTTCTTTCCAATTCACTAACAATAGTGAGTGACTCAGGTTTTAGCTAATAAGAGTTTTGCACTACCAGGAATTCACATGAAGCAGCATTCCCGTCAACCCCACTTCCTGGTTCAACCAATGTCATGAAAGATGGGGGCTCAAAAATATCTGATTGATCTAACTGATGTCCATCAGATGCACTTGCTGACTTTACAAAGTTGTCTTTATCGGGCTTTGCAGGTGCTTGAGAATCACTTGAAGGTACTATTTCAGTATCAAGAGAAGCTTGTGCATTCGACTGTGTTGAGAGCACTGAAACAAAACCCCAGTTACCCTCCAAACTATTTCGACTACTAGTTGAGATAGCAGCACTGTTATCACCTTTCTCTAGCCTTGGCTTAGAAATAAAGCCAGCATAAACACCATGCTCACTGTCCTTGTTATGGCTATCTTCAACAGAACTGGAACATAGAATGGGTTGTTCGAACACATCAGGCAAATCCCCGGGTTTCAAGATGGGCTCTTCTAAAGTGCTCTCAGATACTTTAACATCAACTCTGTATTCTGATTCAGAACCCACAACATCCGCACTAATGAACTCTGCAGCTTCACTATCATTGTAAATTTTAGTTTCTTTGACAATTCTTTCTTCGTGAGAGTCTACATCCGGATTTTTCTCTGGGCCAGGATGACTCTTGGACATACTTCTTGAGTTACTGCCACCAATGTCCACATCAGTTGAACATGGAACAATTTCTGCGGAAGTCATCCCTAGAGGTACATGATTTTCACTTGTGCTTTCAGTACAATTTTCGACAACTACAACTTCTGTACTCTCATTGTAATGTATATCAGAATACTCATTTATCAGCTTTTCCTGCTCGCTATCTCCTCCATGTAAACAAGTTGATTGATTCAATATAGGATCAGTAGCATCGCTGATTTATCATCCACAATAATGTTATCACCATCTACAAGAGGCTTAATGACGCCATCAACACCTAGCATTAGACGAATTTCAGATTTTGGTATTTGATGGTCTTTAAGCTCTTCATCATGGTGCTCTGCTACAGGTAAATCTTTTGCAGCTGAAACAATGGAAACAACTTCATCACCTTCAATCTTTGTGTCAGAATTCTTGACAAAATCACCATGGCCTATATATGTATCCTGGGCTACCTCTGTTTCATCCTGAGCACAATCAACATAATCCTCCGTAGCATGCACAATTGCATCAGAGCTGATCTCATCAACAATACCTTGACCACTATCTCCTAGAGGCCTATTAACCTCATTAGAACCCACTGTTAAAGGAAGGCTAGACTTCAATGTGCGGTGATCTTTGAAACCTTCGATCAAATTATCCGAGTTGCTTATCACAGGAATATTTTCGGCCACCAAAAGAAGACTACAAAAAGCTTCATCCCATTGGGTGTTTGTACCATCTAAAGCCTTCAAATCCCCATGGCTTTTGACGTCTATATCCTGGCCGGATTTTTCTTCACTTTGGTGAATAGACTCAACTACACAGGGAAGATTAGACATATCAAGTTCAGATCCCGCATCCTCTGAAAAAGGGGTCGAAGTACTTCCATCTGCATCCCGTGCCTTAATTTCTGCCTCAATTGATTCATTTAAATCTCTGATGGGATGCCTTGGAACATTTGGTCGAATTTCATCCTTCACATATTCTTCACTTACTTTTGTATCTTTAAAATTATCTTCAACAACAGTCACACCTAGATTGGCAGCCCCATCATGGTTTTTCACATTGTTAGTTTCGATTGAGTGGCTCAGCAGTTTAGGAGAACCAGTATTAGCATCAGGGTTCGATGGTGGACTGGAATCAAGATCACACTCTGCAGGTTTTTTGATGTTTTTACCCAAATCACCAGAACTGAATGCACTATCTGAAAATTTCATGGCTGCATCAGAAAATAAATCATCTTCTGATCTACTATTTGATACTTCCTCAAAATACAAGTTGTTCTCAGCACTCTTTCCTTCTTTATAATCCCATTCAAACTCAAACTGCCCCTCTATAAATTCCATAACCAATTTCTTTGTCCCTTCTCCTTGGAGTTTTATCGAATAGTTGGTAGGTGGTAAAGGTGGAGAGTGATAAGGTTGTATGTTAGACTTATGATGAACTGTATAGGGATTTAGGGTCACAGGTGGTGGTTGTTGGTAAAGGGGGAATGATAGTGGTTGTGGATGGTTGTATGGAGGAGTTTGATATGGGTAGTAGTGTTGTTGGTGTGGTGGAGGCGGAAATGGGATCTGGTGTGTTTGAAAATGTGGTGGGATATGGGGGTTATGGACTGGTGGTGTTGTTGGGTGGTTGTGTGGTGGTTGGGTATTAGGTGGTGATGGATAGTAGTGAGGGTAATGGTTTGGTGGTGATTGACAGAAGGGATTGAAATTCTGTTGGTATGTGAGATTATTCATACAAGGAATATGGTTCTCTGGATTGTATTGATAATATGGAGAGGGTAGTGGTTTTTCCTGAGATGAAACCGAGTATGGAATTGGGGTAAACAATGGAGCAAAGTAAGCATACCTGAGTTCATGTTCTGTCGTCATCTTTTTCGTCCGAGGACGTCCGCTCTGATACCACTGTCACGGATGCAACAGTGAATCAAGCAAAATACAAAGCACAATGAAACCGAATTTGGTTGAACTCCTGCAGATCAAACCTCCATTAATGGCTAACCTGAATTACAACTAAGGAAAATGAAGAATACTAATTACTGCTACTCCTAATTGAAGCTAACAGGGACGATTCCCTCTATTCTAAGCTAAGAAATGATAAAGATGACATTTGATTCACTGGACATCCTCCTTGGTTGTTGGCCCTCCTGTATATAGCAGTAGTAAGGAAGAAATTTGCACTGGATTGCCTTGAGGTTATTAGATTTCTCGTGCCTTGGTCTGGGTTGGAATAGGCTATGCTGCCCTTGCTACTCCTGGTTTATTAACAAATCTACCCTCTTCTTGTTTTAACAATCTTCAATGGTAACATGGCTTCTCTCGTTTCCAATTCAAAGGCAAAATCACAAGACCTAGCAGCGCCTGTGACAGAATTCTGCTCTGTTTCTATTCACTCTTTATGAAATTGTCGTAAATTGACATAGTGAAAATTTTCATTCTCTCTCATAATATATTAAATTTGGATCCTAGAATCCGAATAGATCTGAGACCCTTCTACGGATAGCATCTTCCCTTAGGGACAACACCAGTGCAACATGTATGTCTCCGCCTAGAGAATTCAGTTTGGGCACGTTCGGATATTTTGTACCAATTTTTCTAAATTTTATATAAATCATTTTAAAAAATGATCTTAAAATTTTAATTAATTTATAACATATGTCATTTTTTTAAAATTAAGTAATATAAAATTAGACACCATTATATATATAATCCAAATTCGGCTTGGGCACATCCAGGCTCCAGCCCAGATTGACACTTTTCATATAACCTCAATTGTTCCTTTTCATCTCTACCCTTCCCCATAAATAGTCACTGAATTTTTTAATAGATTTCGTTTCATTTTTCAAATGAGTACATTTTGATTTGAATATTTTAGTGCCTCCATATTCGGTTGCAAAAATCGCATGAAATTTTGAAATGCAATTTTTATTTTTTGAAGTTCTTTTGACTTGCGTAATCTAGCTATCATATTGATAATTAGGGATCACTTCTTAACCGTTTTTAAACGTATCATTTTAGCCCAATTGCGTGAGGTCTATGTAAATTTGTCATTTTTAATAAAATAAAATTCAGGTAAAGTATCATATGATAAAAATCTTTGAAGTAAATAAATGATTTTAAAGTCGTGTGGCTTCAATGTGATGTCATTTTTCTGGTTTTAAAGTGAATGCCATTTTCAAATGATTTTTTGGAATTTTAACGCCGCCCACATTTGAATCACATTTTCTTTTGTTTTCTTTTGTTTTCTTTTGTTTTGTAAGCTTTTTAAGAAGCCCCTGCAGATGAGACATTTGTGATGTGACCTCCTCCTACAAAAAAACTAAAAATTATTTACTTTACCAAAAGAGATAAATAATTTATTACTTCAAAGTCCCTTTTCATTTTATTTTCTTTAATCTCACGGTGCTTGTTTTTTTGAGTTTTCGGTCCCTTTAATTGGATAAGGTTTTCATATGGTCAAAGATTAGTGATCTACGGTGTATTCACCCATTCAGTTTTTTAAATATTGTTTGAAAAACAAACTAAAAACATAAGTTTTTTTAACATAAATTTTCTCACTTTACCTATTATTTTTACATACCCCTATATCACATTTATATCCTATCAAATATCACATTAAATTATAATTATCACTCTTTCTCTCTCCATCACTATCATGTAATTTTTTAAAATTTAAAGAAAAAAATTGTAAAACTCTTACAAAATCAAAACTAACACAAAACAAATATAAAATATAAATAAAAATAAAACATATTTAAAAACTCCACGTTCAAACGCACCCCTAATTTTGCATATTGTAGCAATAGGCAATCACCGTAGTATGGTTGTTGTTTTCGGTGGTCTTCTTCTTTTTTTCTCCCCCTTTTTTTTTTCTCTTTATCTTTTCTTCTTGCTTTGGTTAATCCCTTAACTTAATCAACTTATTTTGTAACGTCACTATTGAGCTCAGACTTGGACATCAGAGACTTCTTCCTTATTTTTATTTTATAATTTGCGCTTAATCTTTTAAGAAAATGCTGTATATGCAACAAATATCAATAAAATAATCAGTAAGATGTATTATAGTATTGTACAATCGAATATAAATTTTAATGTATTAATTCTATTGATTTTAATATTACTTTGCTATTTAAAAAATTAACCGGTTTGGTGAACTATCTAGTACAGTAATCAATACAATAAGGAGTCGTTTGGTAAGGGGTATGGGATTAAAAAGTATGCGTAATATTATTAATGAGACTGTCAAGCCCCAGCTCGCACACCAAGCCGATGCGTGAGTTTGGGACTATCAAACTACTCGACCAACTACATAAAATCTCGTATTGTACTTAAAAACATTTATACATAACTTGGTGACAATATATTATCGCATATCTCCTCATTGATTACAATATAATTGGTAAAAAAAAAAAAAACTACAATATCATATTATTAAAGACTACCCATATAACCTATTAACATTCTTATTCTTTTATATGACTTCTTGGAATTCTTCGAACCTTGAACCAACAGTAACAAAGTCTCACCAATTCCTTGAAATACGATGGTGATCACCTCACGTCATCATGTTTTCGCTGCGCTACACTGATTATCTAAAATGTGGTTCACGGGGACGGGTTGATACGCGCAAAATATGCGTATTGAACTGCAAGTGCACAGTATCACGTTTTATAATATAGAAAGAAGTAGAGTGTCGAACCCATAGAGAATATTGATTAATACTTACGAGTACCGTAGTTAAAACAATACTAATTTTATCTAAACGATCGAATAATTAATTAATTAAACTAATTAACTTAATAAATAAATAATATAAATTTATATAAAAGAATATCTAGAGAAATTATGCAATGATCAAGATGTTCATTAGAGTTGATTTCACCGAATATCAAAATATTAATTCCTAAATTTACTAATCAAGAATCGAAATTAGCCTACAACCCGGACCTGGTGAAATAGTCAATATCTAAGATCCACCGATTGAATGTCCTTGTCCGCTAACAGGTGATCAAAGATTCATTAAAAACAGCTCTAGTAGAGCAATTATTCTATGTTTAAAAGTTGTCCAACTCAATGATCCCTACTACTGTGTTTTTTGGGCCTCAACAGGAATTCTCTTGGTCCGGTTAAACCCCGATTTAGTGATCAATTCAATAAGTAGCTAATTTATTGAAAGCATTAAAAATAAGAAAACACAAGCAAATCATGAGAATAATACGATAATATTCGGTTCCATCTCTCCTCGAGAAACGATTTTATTTCATCATAGACAATGAATATCACTTCTCAAATTAATCAAAAACATAATAATGAGATAGAAAGAATTAAAGTACTTACATTAATCTCTAAAAAATTTAATTGGCGAGAATAATCTGACACCAAGTGGTGTGGGGAGAATTCAGCACCCTAAATTAATGGCCTAAGGCCCCTATTTATAATATAAAATAAATCTTAAACCTAATTCTAAAAGAAAACGAAAATATAGAAAATACGATAGAATTGACAACTAATTAATTGGGTAAGATCCTTAATTGACTTGGAGAATAATTCAACGTGTAGAAATTAATTTCGTAAAATCTGGATCTGATTTGGAAAAGCCAAAATCGGCTAAAGGGGCGCACGGTTTAGCCAAGGAATTGCTGAAAATTTGCCTCTGCAACGTGTCCTACTGCCATTGGTGAAGGAAATGTGAGAGAGGAGATAATTGGACTGCCCAGCCATGTGGCGCTCTGCTGCTGGTTGCTGGCCTATAGCATAGACATCTTGTACGGTACAAGGCAGCTGCTGCTGGGCTGTCTGGCAGCTTAGATAGCATGTACGGTACAAGTCTGCTGCTGCTTCTGACATTCAGCCCTCTTCTTTTGTTAATTTTTCGACGTTCGTTAATGCTTTTATTAACAAGTCATTCATAAGTTGCTCGGATGACTAACGGTTATTCATGACTTTTGTTCCACATTGAACAAGGATTTCAAATATAAAATTTGAGCTCGAAATAATACATAAATAATCACTTTAAGCTCCAAAGCCCTCGAGATTGCCTAAAAATATAAAATCACATAAAACCAACGCATTATCTTGAAATAAATATATAAAATACACATAATTAAAGGCTAAAATATATGCATAATGAAGAGCTATCACGGGTCAGCTAACTTGGCTCAGTGACAAAAACTCCTACTCCCCACCTCGCACATAAGCGGTATAATATGCATGACCGAATAACATGCATGGCATACATAGCATGATCATGCAGTATATAGCTCAATTAACACTTGTAGTTACACATAGTTTCACATAATATCACATAATAAAGGATACATTCCCATATATAGTTGCTAATATCGATCCTTATGATCGCCTACTAGACCCGTTGGTCTCTCCCTATCACCACCTAAGTGGTCATCGCTGCAGCATGGTGCCAGGCGTCATTCACCGTCATGCCCACTCCATTACTCTGAACGATGTACACGCCT
>JAOTQG010028745.1:354-15369 GCA_025631175.1 Iris virginica
AAAAAAAGGAACAATTTAAAATTAAAAAAAAAAAATCTTTCTCGCCCCTAAATTTTTTCGGGGGGCCACCGCCCCCCCCCCCTTGCCCTTAAAGTGATCCGCCCCTGGGCTGATTCCAAAATTACAAAAGGTACAGGGAGGTTCCTCCTCATTAATCCGATAAAATGTATTAAGAATATAGATTCTTATATAAAATTTTGTGATAAAATTAATCCTTATTAAATTTTTATATCTTTTTAAATTTAATAATAAAATTATTATTAACTTCGTAAATACTCAATACAACATATAAATATACGATTGTAAATAAAATTATTTTCATCATTAATTCCCTTTTACAATTCAATGTTGAACAAAAAGCAAATATTGATAAACTCTAACTTATAATCAAAAGAAAGAATACGAAAGACGATGCACCTCACACGAAAGAGTTCTTTCACGTCCATATTTAGGGGTTGATCCAAAGAAAGATAACTTCTTATTATGTCTTATTGTAAAACACAAAAGAAAATTAAGCAGTTGTGTGAAAGTTGTATCTTTGATTTGCATGTTAATAAAGATGATGTCCCAAAAGAAGAAAAAATCACTTGAATGAAATATCAAAGTACCTCCTAGTGGTGTTGTACAAGTAACAAGGCCATTTGTTTTTTTTTTTTTTTCAAGTTGACATTTATTGATGGTTTCAAGCTGAAAAGCAAAAAAAGGAAAATAAAGTGATGGATGGCCTCATCTCTACATGATATCTAGTAGCAAATTATAAGTGATTTTGTAATTTGTTAGAGCTCTTTGCAGGCAAATTATATGGAGCACCCGGGTGCTCTTTGCTAGGAGCACCTTGGGACACAATATTCATTTTATTATGTTATTTGTTCATTTGTTATAACTAAATATTCAATTTACTGTTTTTATTGTTATTGTTAATTTTAAGTAACAACGATAAAAATGAACATTTAATTTTAGAAAATGAATAAACAACGTAATAAAATGAATATTTTGTCTCAGGTGCTCCTTGCTAGGAACACCAGGGTGCTCCATATACCAACTGAAAATAAGAAGGGAAGAATATTGCACGAATAAAAAAGTAAACATGAATTCCATAATTGTTTTCCCTATTTTCTTGTGGTTCTGACATTCTCGTATTATGAGATTATTCAGTTTAGATGATAAAATGGAGTAATGCTCAATTGAGCAATTCAAATTTATTGAAAATTATAGTAGAGTATTTATACAAAAAAATAAAGTTCTAAACCAAATAAGTAAATGATGTAGAATACTTCCTTCACTAATAAGGAAATACAATCAAATAAAGTACTAAACTAAATAGCTAAACTATATTGAGAAATATCCTACAATAATTAGGAGACACTACGAATCATATATCTACTATAATTATAACTCATATTATCTAGATCCTTTTATATTTTCTCTCAAAATGAAGTTTCGAACGAAGGTGAAATTTTGATCGTATTGAAGAGTTCAAGTGATGTGAACGTCCATTTATTTCCTGTAAAAACACCCGGTTCAATAAATATGACAAGGACAAAGAACCGTGACTTGAATAAATCCCCCGAAAAATAGCACAATTCGTAGAACTAATGAAAAAATGGGTAGAACCAGTCTTTCATAGAATTTTAGAGAGAAAGAGATAGTATAGGTGTTTGTCCTCTAACAATAAAAGTAAAAAGAAAACACTTTAGGAGATTACTCAAAAATTTAATGTAGTTTATCTTCTTGTAAATTTTTTTTAATGGAGGAGTTTGTCCTCTTGTAAAGTGAGATGTGAAGGAGATTGTCCTCTTGAAAAGAAAAAGAAAATGAGTTTATCTAGAAAAAGAGAGAAGGAGTTTATCCAGAAAAAAGAAAAGAAAATGAGTTTATCCACAATAAAATTTATGGAAAAGAAAGAAGATCCGTTCACCATTGAGTGAGGAGGGGCGATGACTACGTTTAGAAAGAAAAAGAGTCCAGAAGAACATAGTGCTCTGATATCATGATAAAATTGAGTAATGCTGATCAATTAAGATAATTCAAGTTTATTAAAAATTATAATAGAGTATTTTTACAAAGAAATACAGTTCTAAACCAAATAGATAAAGGATGTAGAATACTTCATTCACTAATAAGGAGATACAATCAAATAAAGTTTTAAACCAAATAGATAAACTATATTGAGTAATATCCTACAGTAATTAGGGGATACTACGAATCATATATACATCTACTATAATTATAATTCATATTATCTAGATCTTTCTATATTAGGCAACGGTACTGAATCTAACATTAGGTAGACCAATTAAGAAAACTGGAAAGTTTCACCGAAATTTTTTCATGATTTCTCCACACTGATGTGTCCTAACTCTCTAAATCAGTGTTAAAGTGTGTTTTAATTGGTGTAATAGGAATATTAATTATTTTAGAAGAGGAATAAAATAGAAACATAAGTATATTAAAATTTATAAAATATATATTTTATGTAATTATATATTATACTTATGTCTAAGCATTGACTTTATAGTCAATTGACTTAAAGACATATTGGGTAGGCTAATACAATTGTTATACCGAGCGTCTAGGCATTCCTAGCAAAGAGTGCTCATGGAGCAAGTGTGTTACACTCTCCAAATTCAAAAGTGATGGAAAGTGAATTAGGAGAAAAATTAATATTTTTATCCCACTAATTTAGGATTCAAAAATAGTATAATTAATCTATTCCATAATTTTAGGAATTTTTACATAAATTATTAAATTAATCAGATATTATTTTCACATAATAAATAATTAGAAATATTCAAAAAATAAATTTCATCAGTAAGTTCTTACATCGAACGAAATTGGGGAAATACAGTAATGTACATAAAGATAACTTGCAATGTACATATAGATCAGAATAATAAATATAGAATATTTATAATGTAGATATAGATGATCAGTAATGTACATATAGAATGCCTTTAATATACATATAAAATAATTGCAATGTACATACATGTCAAAAATATTGAATATATATTATGTTTACCTAATGAATAATTACAACGTACATATAGAATGCCTTTAATGTTTATATAGAATAATTGCAATGTACATAGAGATTAGAACTAATGAAATACAACTATGTACATTAAGATTGACTCATATGTACATTCAGATATACAATTATGTACATTGTAGATACACATTCAAAAATTAAATTTATCGGTGAGTTCCAAACATCAAACTAAATTGAAGAAATACAATAATTTACATGTAGAATGTCTGTAATGTACATAGAAATGACATGCAATGTATATACAGATCAGAAGTAATGTATATAGAAATGAAGCATACATATAGAATGACTTTAATATATATACACATAGACTAATTATAATGTACATACAGATTAAGACGAAAAATAATTCTAAAAGTAACCACCACATGATTGAGATCTGTAATTACCAAAACCTAGACCACCCTTCCTCCTACCTTCATCCGGAGCCACCATCACCATCGCTAAAATCAGAAGCACAGGACATATGGCCATTTGCATTGCGACAACAAGTACTAACATCATGATGATTGCCTAACAAGTAAGCAGCTGTGTATCTATGCTTCTTGTTGGTACTCCCCTTCTTGTTCAGAGAGAAAAAGTTATTGGATCGAAAAGGGTTTGAATTTTGGTGACGAAAATTGGGTTCACAAGTTAATAGAAAGAGAGAAGAAATTTTGATTTTGTGCGATTTGGTGTTTGATATATAATAAAAAACTTAATTTTATAAAATATTAAAAAATATACTAACATGTATTTTTTACCTAATTTAAGGGATGAGCACCCCCAAAAAATATCTAGGCGCTCGATATAATGTGAGGCTAATAAGCAGCTTTGAATGCAAAGATAAATGTTTACTTTTGGTCAAACTTGTGCTTTTAAACGTCAGTTTAGAAAGCAATTTTGTTATTTAACGGACATCTCATCTCTCTCTCTTTGCTTTCAAACCAGCCGGTCATCTCATCTTCAATTTATTCCGATTTACTTTCCCTCCTCTGTTTGACTATTGACCTAGTTTTTTTTTTCAGTTGCTTTTCTTACTTATGATTAATATAAATAATGATCGAAAGTGTGACCGTCACATTAAATTTATGACAAATAATAATATCCTTCAAGTAAATAAGTAAAATACTTTATTACCCTTATATATAGGTCCAATTATATTATACTGCATTTGTTTCGTTTTAATTATTTTAAAAGAGATATTTTTTCCTCTCATCATATTACTATCATGAATAATTAAATCGAAATGAATGGAGTATATCATATGAAATATGCAATTATCAATTTTTTGCTTAAAACTAACTGAACTCCGATCTCACGCCATGCCATAAATAATTCAATATACCGTTAAAACGTAATTAGAGTAAAAATAAAATACAATATACAATTATTATACATGTGTATATATGCATAATAAAATGATAAAGTAAAAAAATATAGCATTCAACAGCTGTTTTTTAGAATTAGATGCATTTACATTAATACATTGAGAAAAATAAATATATAACTAGAACACCAACTAAAGTAGGATTGATGTAAAAAAAATAGGAATTGGTATAGAACATATTGTTATTAAAAAAAAAAAAAAAAACCCCGAAATAAATGTGTGGCGGTGCACGTGAGATAACTAGGGATTATATTAGTGGCCGCCTGGCCGAGGTGGTCAACAATAGCGGTGCACGTGACTTTGAATTTCGTAATTACTAGGTAGTAAAACTATTCGCACTCCAAATTCAGTTCAATCCTAGCTGGCAGCTTACGTGGAATTAGCCCAATCCCGTAGGATACAGATAGAATTAATCCAACGGTGGAAAATGAAAAAGTGCGCATGTCAGGAAGCCACAGGAGCGTGTTCAACTGATAACGGTCTCGCGCGCGCGCGGGTACAAAACACACGTAAGCTTCCATGTCATATCTGACGACTCACAGTCATCCACGTCGACAAGTCCTCCCTCTTGAAGGATTCCCCACCCGCTTCCCTTGCCTTTTATGAACCAAAACTCTGTTGCTTTCTTTTTCATTCTCATTCTGTGTTACAAAAATTTTGAAGGCTATAAGTTTCTCTCTCTCTCTCTCTCTCTCTCTCTCTCTCTGTTGGTCGATCAAATTATTAAATTCACTAATGGAGGTTTCCGGCGTTGTTTTCCGGCCACTTCACGGCGGCGATGCCACCCACGCTCGTCATTCTTGTTCGTCTTTTCCCTCCTCCGACAAAATTCATCTCCGCTTCCTCTCTCTAAAGCCCTTACCCAAGAAGAGATCATCAGTATCATCGAATATGAGTTTGGCTTCTTCTGGGTTTCGCGATAGTGGCCACGTGGAGTATTATGATGGCCCCACAACAGCCCCGTGTGCGGAAGGGAGGACGAAGAAGGAAAAGGAAAAGGAAAAGGAGAAGGGAATCAGCTCGAAGAAGAAGACGATGAAGAAGAAGTTGAAATTGCTCAAGGGTCTGTCCAAGAACTTGTCCTCTTTTTCTGATATGGGGTTTGGGTTGGATCCTGATCATGGATTGGCCGATCAAGTTAAGGGAAAGATGATCTCTGTAAGTCCTTCCTGACTTTTACTTGTTTTGCTTTATCTGTCTAAATGATTAGAACCAATTGGGCAGCTTCAACCAAGAACTGGCATGCTAATTATGAGCAGTGATCTAATTGTTATTCATCACTTTGCCAGTGTTCTTGCATCTTTGGGCCAATAATGTTTCATAGAGTATGATTTTAGCTATGATGATTACAGGTGAACACTACTTGGTAATTTCAATTTGTATCAGGATTGGACCTTAACCTTAATCTCCGTTGTTCCGTTTCGCTTTCTTGATAATTTTTTGCTGCCTGAATCGCTTGATGATAATATTTGATGATACTCTGCATCTTTTCCCCCAATAGTAGTTGCACTGTGAAATGCTCATAAAGTTGAGAAGTATCATTCATTTTGAATTTTGAACTTAAAAAATGGTATTTTGTAGAATAATTGCGCGGTTCTCCTTTTTGGGTGTCTACATCTGTTTTCTCATGTTTAGGACTAATATGAAGAAGTGGTTTTGGACATTCGTATTTGGGATTGAACCATGTGTCTAATTATGTTAATCAACGTGCAGGAAGCTGCAGACGTATTACTAGTGCAACTGCAACAGCTAAGAGCAGAGGAAATGGAATTGAAGAGGCAAAAGAAAGAAGAGAAGGCTAAGCTTAAGAACATGCGGATGCAGAAAAGGATGGGTTGTGAGGATTCCTCATCATCCTGCTCTTCAGAATCGAGTGATAGTGAATGCGGGGAGGTGGTTGATATGAACTGTCTGAAGACTGGAACCCTCGCATCAAATGGATTGCAGCTACCGACAACTGCTAGTCAAGAAGCACCCAAATTCGTTCTTCCGAGCACGACGGCAGAAGTAAGTGCTCTTCCAAGCATGGATAACATCCAAGCGCGGTTGCCTGCTGTGGCACCTCATAGTTCAGAAATTTCCAACGAAAAATGCTGCGGGAGTGGAAATATTACCAGTTTCAAGAGCAATGTTGGACCCAACGACAGAAACGGAGTTGTAGTGGAGGCATCTGCAAAAAAAATTGAGGTGTGCATGGGTGGGAAGTGCAAGAAATCAGGTGCCGGGTTGCTGTTGGATGAATTTCAGAAGGCTGTGGGTGGTGAAGGGGCTGTTGTGGGGTGCAAGTGCATGGGAAAGTGCAGGGATGGTCCTAATGTGAGGGTTAAGTACCCTGAAACGGAGACGGTGTCAAGTAATCCTCTTTGCATTGGGGTAGGATTAGAGGATGTGAGTTTGATCGTTTCAAATTTTTTCGGAGGAAATCAGCACTCTGAGTTTGGATTAGCTCAGCCTGCTGCGTCCTGAAACCGACTTACTAGGTGATGAAAATTGGATTGCAATTTACAATAGATGAACCATTGTGTAGGTTTTTGTGTTTTGGAAGTTGAAATCCCCATTAAAATGTGTTTTTTTTTTTTTTTTGGGCTTGTCTACAGTGTAAGATGTAAATACTCTTGGATTAGAAATGCAATATTCAAAATATTGTTAGGAAAGAATCTCTATTGTTTGTTTTTTCCAGCAATGTTTCATGTTTGGTGTATGGAGGTTGGATATGATTTTGACAGAGTTGAGAAACTGGCAAACTACCACAACATCCATTGCTTGCATACATAAAGGGGTATGTTAAGGGCCAGCTTGAAGTTCTCTCACAGCTCCATGACAATCCCCAATTATATTCCAATATAGTAGTAATGAATAACCATCAAATTTCCTCCATTACTTATGAAAACTACACCACCTCCACCTAAAAAATACATAATACATTAAATTAATGTTTCCGTAACTTGTTAATACCTTTTGTAGTAGTCACGAAGACCAGTAGGGGGAGATGCACTCTTGGGACATATCCGAAAGTGTTCAGCAGCAGCCATTCCAACAAAACCTGACCCCCCCCCCGATTGATTCCAGCCTTTCCAGGCAGGTGTATTGGAGATAGATTGATGGATCTCCCTAGCATGGAGAGACCATTCATCAATGAATCTCTCGGGGGCTTATTCCTTTCGTTTGATTTTACCTGTCCTGAAAGTGATAACATGTTGTCATCGTAGACAATTAAAATGAAACGTAAAGAGAGCATGGTTTAGAAACGGCATAAAACTATCATCAAAAAGTTCAAACTATATAGTGAAGTTATTCTTATTATTATCATCATTATTCTGGAAAGATTATGGAGCAGCAAGTACTTTTAAGAGCAGTGACAACCCAATCATCATGACCTTCCTTCATTTCATTCCAAGAAAATAGTCTCATATTTTTTTCCCAGGCCATCTCAAAAAGTCATTTCCAGGAAAATAGACTTTTGCATACTCTTTTGGTGATTTTTTATAGTTAAAAATAGAATTTATTTATGAAAAAAGATCATGAAGGTGTGTTGATGAGATTGGGCCTGGGAATGAGGCCCATATAGGACAGGTCGCATGATCTTATTATTATTAGCCCAGTCAAACTGAGCCCAAGCCCACACCAAAATCCGAACTGCCGTCTTCTGACTCGAATCAGAGGGATAGGAAGGGAACTATCCATCACCTTACCTGGCAATAGCAAAAAATTCACCATTTTTTTATTGTTACCCACCTTTCCTGTTGATTCAACATTCACTTTTACATTTTGGTCCACCGGAGAACAGCTCCAAAGGAAAACCGGAAGCCATAGAAATGTCGGATCAAATTGCTCGAGGAGAGGATTTCGAGAAGAAAGCAGAGAAGAAGCTGAACGGGTGGGGCTTGTTCGGTTCCAAATACGAAGACGCTGCCGATTTATACGAAAAGGCTGCCAATTGTTTCAAACTCGCCAAATCCTGTACATACTTAATTCCATCTTTACCTATTCCGTTTTCTCTCGTTTACGTTGATGGCCCCGTGATTGCTCATTTCAATTGCCCTTTTTTTTTTGTCATTTTATTTCTGATTAGGGTTTTATTGATTTTTTAAAGTTGGTTATGATCTTTGGAGTTTTAAGGCAATAATTCTTGATCTGATGATATTTTAATCTTTCTTGAGCTGGTTTCGTGCTTTGATTCCGTAATCACGTTGTAGTTATGCTTCGTTCCAGATTAATGATAATTGTATAGCATCTTTCTTTCGATACTTTTTTGATTGATTTGTGTTTCTTCAGGGAAATGTTTGAAGTAGTTAGAGAACTTTGCTTGGGCTGATTCTCTGCCACTGTTAGTTAAGAGTATCCAAGGAATAGGCTCCTTTATTATATGTCTGCTGTAAGATAGCTTTTGTACTCCAGATTTTCCATTGCGATGGAACCTATCTGACCAGTGAAATGATTAATTATCGTTGGAACTAATCATTGTAACCGACTTATTTTGTCATTACCAACATGCACTACTTCAAAGCAAATGTTTACTTAATCTTTTTCTAGGAGAAGAAGATTTAATTAATATGAGAAAATGATACAAAGGATGGAGAAGTCCATCAAAGTACAAAGATGAAAACTAAATGCTAAAAACCAAAAGTGAAACAATCAAGAACCCAAGAAATTAAAGCACCAAGAGAACTCCTATTAAGGCGTTCTTAAAAACTAAAAAGAGCTCAAAGGAGATGTCCTTTAAACAAATACTGCACCAAAAATCTGTGCATAACTAATTAAATACCATGACATGAGCTCGTCCCTGAAAATTCTTGAATCCATCTTATTCCTGATGCTCCAAATTTGACATGCGTCGCTATATCTACCATAGCTAGGACGTGCATATAAAGAGACGAGGACATATACTTTAGATTTTGACTCCCATGCATCTCTAACCAGCTGGAACATCTAATTTCAAAGGAACTGCTCGCCTCCCCCCTCAGTGAAAATAAGTGGTCACGGGACTCAAGAGGAACATTAGGACCTCGGGGCAATCTCTTGTAGGGTTTACAACCTAGATGTGTGTTGTTAAAATGGAGGTTATAAATAGTCAAGGACCAAACATGAGCCCTCATCTTGATTCTTGAGCCAGACTCTTTAACTTTTCAAAGGAAGAAGAATGATTAACTGGAGATGGGTTATGAGAGGACTGGGATAAAAAAGATGACATGAAAAGTAACCAAAGCCCTCCTAAACCCATATGTTAGAGTCATGTTGACTGCAATTGAGAGCAAATACCAAAAGTGAGATAATCGCTCGACCTCTTGGTCAAATTATGAAGATAGTGGGAATCTAATATACTGATCCTGGAAAGAAAGGGAGAGTTGTGGGCCGAATGAACCAACGAGAGGGGATTCAGGGGAAGTGTAGGAAAAGAAGAATATTTGAGTGGAGTGGAGGTAGTAAACCTTTGCCAGTCACAGCCTTCACCAAATTGTCCTAGGACCGTACCTGAACTCGTTTCCCAAACTAAACAAGGGGATTTGAAAATATGGTTCTTTTCTTTTATGGAAGTGGGGGGGAGGTAAATCGGTTTTTTCAGTTTTGCTCTGTGTTACTTGAAATTATATTCCCTTTTAGCTGTTTACTATGATCCACCTTAGCTATCATGCTTCTTATTAGTTATTTCCACAAAGCAGAAAGTTGCATTGTCTTTGAACTTCAAAGGCTCGGTGAGTCAATGGATTAGGTTATAACTGATATTTATTTTTCACTAACGCTATTTGGAGTATAATGTCCTCATGTTTCATGCTTATCTTGACTCACTTCTTGCAGGGGATCAAGCTGGAGCCGTATACGTTAAATTGGCTGAGTGCCATGTAAAGGTAACCTCTTGATGTTGCTCTAAAATGTGCCTTTATGTTTGTTGCTTTGTATATGTTTGCAAAATAATCTTCTTGGTATTATCATTTCCTTGAATCCCATTTGAGACCACTTGCTTTGTATTTATAGTTGGATAGCAAACATGAAGCTGCTAATGCTTATGCCGATGCTGCTCATTGTTACAAGAAGACGAACACTAAAGGTGTGTATGCTTTTATTCCTATCACAAATGTTTTCCCATTGTTATTTTCTAGTTTTTTTTTCCCTCTCTTTTCCTGGTCAAGTCTTGATATTATGATTTTAAATCTAACTTGATCAGTACACTGGCATCAGTGCTTCAAAGCCTCAATAAGGGTTTGTACGTACCAGTCTAAAAAGCACTCCTAGACTGATGCTTTGATACAAGGTTTCGACCCGGATTTTAACACGAGTTGGGCACATGATGCGTGACTGCATTTTAAAAGTAAATGTGACCTTTTTGAGACACATTAACAGAGGATGTAGGTTGATGATAACTAGTATAATATTTATGGGGAATTCACACTGGTGTCTAGATGTGTCATATTGTTGGATGATTGAATATCAGTTTATTTATATAATATGCTATTTGGCATTGAAGCATTAGAATTCGAGCTGCATTTATCAAAAAGATGTGGACATTATATTTGGAAACAGGAATACAATATAGCTCAGAGTGATCAGAAATTTCCTTCCTTCTGTTCAAGTTTCTCGTAGCCTATGATTTGTTGACACGAACAGGAATGTTGAATGCCCTAGTAGACACTTGATGTTACACATGTTGACCCTTAATATTTAAGACCCGCTCGGACACATGTGTATGCACATATACGTAACTCACATATATACATACACAACCATATATATATGATATGTGTGTGAGTGAAATATGATTGAAATTGGGAATATGTTGTTAAGTTATTACAAATTATATATTGCGATCTCGAGTACAATCCAACCTACTAATGAGGCCACTTTCTAGATTTGTTTGTGTATTTGTACATGCAATGTTAACCAATTTACGAATGCTTGTTCCAGAAATGAACACTACAATTGGACAAGTTAGTTTATGTTAGCTACCAATCAGGATGTATACGCTTGTTCCTATATGTGACCGGAAGCAGAGTGCAGCAGAAAGAGTCCCTGTTTGTCCAAAATCCTAGGGCCATTAAGTTCTCTGTCCCAAAGTGAGAATTTGAAAATCATTAATCACTAGTTGACCTTTATTTTGATGAAGTTATACACAGAGATGTACACATATTGCTATATATATGTATGTGTTTGTGCATATACAAACATGTATATGCCCACACTCATACCCACCCCCCCTTCCCCAACATATATATATATATATATATATTGCCTCGACCCTTCAAATCTGGCAATATACCCCGGCCGGCACAACACGATCCAGGTGCTGACAGGGGACACGGGTCAGATTCAGTAGTTGGGAGAGATACAGCTAGGAGAGAGAGAGAGAGAGACACAAGGGAGGGAAAGATTAGTGGAGATGGCGTGACAGGGCGCTGGACTGAAAGATAATCCTTAATGGAGATGCCTTATATCTGACTTATTTCCTAAACTATGCACGCCCTAGTTTCTTCTCTTCCTTCAATTTTTTTAATGCAATTTATGTTTTGTTGAATTTGTAATAGGCCGGTTAAGTTGTTCATCATATTACTGATGCTTTGCAGAGTCCATCGCCCATCTAGAACAAGCTCTAAATCTATTCATGGATATTGGGAGGCTCAGTATGTCCGCAAGATATTGCAAGGTACGAAGTGTGTGTTGTACTGTTAGGTGCTATCCTAGAATTTTACTCGTCTTCTTCAGTTCTTTGTTTTGCTTTAAATGCCCCTCAATCTCGTTGTTGCTTTATAAAGCATACTCTTCGGCATGTTACCATATCTTCTATGAGTGTGCCTCTGCATCTAGTTTCAGAATGATGGTGACTAACTAGACGTGCTCATTGTAACAGTTGATATTTTATGAATGATCATAGGCAAAGCAGTAATTACCTTCTGTATGTGCAGGAAATTGCTGAGTTATATGAACAAGATCAAAACTTAGAACAGGCTATTGTTTATTATGACAAAGCCGCTGATCTCTTTCAAGGTGAAGAAGTAACAACTTCTGCAAATCAGTGTAAGCAGAAAATTGCACAATTTGCTGCTCAGCTGGAACAGTAAGCCTTTCTGATCTCTGCACTCATGCGTTAGTAATCTCTACACTACTTTTGAAGACTGTTTGGTATCACATCCATACTGCGTTAGGCATCTCTCAGTATATTTTGTTTGTGGGCTGTGGGCATAAAAACTCGTTGCAGAATGTCATGGTTAGGCCATGGGTGGGTAAAGGATACCACTACCACGAATCATTGCTTAGTCGTATACCCTCGCAAATACAGTGGATTATATATCATTATTGACTCTGATACACTTAGCCCGACATGCTTGGCAAATTCTGTAGAAGAGTCACTTTTGATGCCTGTACAATTTGCTCATACTCTTGCACTGAGGTGCATGTCGAGTGTGGTGATGAACCCACTTGCTTATAGACACCGCCATGTAGAATGTGTCATTTAGGATTCACGCTCCTATATTTATATATTTGTTTGCTGTTATGGTTCGTTGATGATACTCCCTCCATCTCATTTATACTGGCCGCCTCAAAGTTCATGGCCACCCTACAAAGTCAATGAGCATTAGGTTACTATTTTGTTATTATACCCGCAACCAACTTAAGTATTTATGATGTCAATCAATTAGTAATTTCTAATGAAGTTGATAATTTAAAAGGGTGTATATGGAAATGTTGAGTTTTTGACATTGGAAGTTGATGCACTTATGGGAGATCTTTAATCCGTGGGCTTTCATTTGGTACACAATATTTTTGAGACAGAGGGAGTACTTGTTTTCTTGATAAAGGGTTCTGATTATTTGGTCTTATAATTCAAGCGGCTAACTGGCCTGAATGCCCAGACAAATTTCCTTAAATCATTTATGGGCTGCCTACTATAATTCTGATGAAGCAGAATAATACCCCTCTTGTATGTGCCAAGAAATTTCTCGAAGCCTGTACCATCCCTCATCTCGCCATCAGTTTTCTTTTTGTTTCTACGTTACTATGGTAGTTGATACAGATTAGTTTTTTTTAACTCTTTGACTCTTAACATTGTGATAATGTTTCTCCAGATACCAAAAATCCATAGAAATATATGAAGAGATAGCACGACAGTCCCTAAACAATAACCTGCTGAAGTATGGAGTTAAAGGTCATCTTCTGAATGCTGGGATTTGCCAGCTTTGTAAAGGAGACGCTGTTGCCATCGCAAACGCATTGGAGCGATACCAGGTTAATAGCAGCTCTTGCCAATGTTGTGATTTTGTCATCTTGTTGAGTAGATAAATGTAGCATGTGCATTTGCAGGAACTGGATCCAACCTTTTCGGGAACACGTGAATACAAGTTATTGGCGGTATGTTATAAATGCTTGCTGTTGGCTTTATCTTAATCTTTTTCTTTGCATTTTGGAAGTGTCTTTTAGCATACTGCTGTTGCGTCCTTGCTAAATTATCGCTTTAAATCTGCTTATTCTCGGGACCTTTTTATCAGACCTATTCTAGTTCTCTCCTTCGTAATATTTTGGGATCCCTATTTCAATTTGAGTAAGCAGAGTGGATCCATGCAGCAGGCTCTTCTTGGAGTGAATCTCATTTCAGGACGTGTTTTATACGGTTGTGCTTTGCAGGATTTGGCTGCTGCAGTTGATGAGGAAGACGTTGCTAAATTCACTGATGCTGTGAAGGAATTTGATAGCATGACCCAACTGGTAAGCTCTGATTTCATTTGAATTTACACGTGCTCTTTCTCGCACTGCATTTAAATTTTGGGGAAATATAGAATAGGAAAGTGGGGAAGTGGGAAATATAGAATAAGAAAAAGGAACGCACAGCTCTTTTCTTGCATCATTGTGAATTTGGAGTCATAGGAAAGTGGGGAAGTGGGATGAACCAATTATTACCTTTTCCTGGAGGGTAAGATGTTACTTGCAAAGCAGTTACTGTATTTGTCTTAGGATTGTGTTTCTGTTAAGGTTAAGTTTAACAATAGTTATTAGTGGTGGAAGGGGAGGCGGGCGAGAGGTGTACCTTGGAGCAACCTAAAGGTGGGCGAGGGACATGCAACAAAAAGGCTAGGCAAGGGGCGGGTGACAAAAAATGTGAAAGATATTCGAAATATATATGTGATGTATCAGATTTCAAAGGATGGTGGTAATTGACAATAGTATGTAAAGTTAAGTTGAACCTGTTCTTGTAAGAAGCATAAATAACACAATGATAGAATATGAAGTTACTTTACTAAGAATTACAGTCTGAATTACCTTAAATTTATTAATTGTAAGCTGTAAATAATAAAATAACCTTATCAAATTATGAAGTGTAAAATAATACTCGTAGAACCTCAATGTTATCATTTATATTGAATAAAGTATTAAAAAGTGAACATCGACTCTTACATGCTATCTCCATGATTGAAGCATTATGCGTTACAACTTGAACAAGATTCTCCGGTTCAACTTTATTTTCTCCATAAACTTACGAAACAACTCAAACCATCTTCCCCATCTCGGTATATTCCGAAGCATCATCTGATTCTACAAGCAGACTTCCCCAAGGGAAAGGAGTCTCTCTCTCTCTCTCTCTCTCTCTCTCTCTCTCTCTCTCTCTCTC
>JAOTQG010028856.1:0-15369 GCA_025631175.1 Iris virginica
CGATATACCAGGGGGGAGGGGGGAGAGGCAGGATGGGGAACGAGTTGTATTTTTTTTTAAAGGAAAGTGTTATTTATTTTTCCTAACCTCAACCTTACACTCTATTCTAATCTAATGAATATATTAGTTACTAATTCTAACTCTTAATTAGTTCTCAATTGAATCAACTATGTATATATTAAATTGTATAAAATGATCTGTATATAATAAGAGTGCTTATAAATTTAGTGAATCTTATATATAATTTTCAATATCACTTCAATTAATGAGACATCATGCAACGATATTTTTTTTTATAATTTTTTTTCTTCTTTTAAAAGAGAATTGTTAGTGATTTATTGTTTTACGTAATTTAAATTTGTGACCTATTGAAAACATGGTAGATATCCACTAGATTGCACCTCGTTGTCTTCTTTATAAATTTTCTTTTTTATAAATTTTCTTTGTTCCTACTTGAAGTGAAAATGATTGACTACATAAATATGGACGGGAGGGATTATTACGTATATCTTGTGGTGTATTACGATCGATAATTTGTGCTCCATTTGACCTATTCTCTAGAGAGCTTCTTGTCTAATCGCTCAAGTATTAATAAATCTATCTTGTTGCGGAGCCTAAAGAAAATGTAGACAAAGATCTAACAATATAAAACACACGCAAGCCATCATCCATTGTAATGTCTCTTAGACAAATGTACACTTTTTAGGTTTGAAAAATATTTTTTCCGTTTCGTTTTAATTGTACATGATAGCGACATATTGCAAAGGAAAAATAGTCGTTTTCAGGATAATTAAAATAAAACAGGATAATTAAAATGAAACGAATGGAGTAACTAATAATGTTTTAGACAAAAAAATATAGACAACTCAACAGTCACATGTGAAATACAAAGCTATACTTGCTAATCGCAATGCATACAATTTATGAGTTATTTAAAAAGAAAATGATTGTAACCGACCTTTTGAGTGTGTGTAACAAAAAAAATACAAGGATAATGTAGCAAATAGCAATATAATATAATAAGCAAATTCTATTAGTACCAACGATAAATAAGAGGTGCGCGGAGTCTTCTATGGGGAATATTGAGCATTTTGTGTTCAACTTTTTCCCAATGTCCAGATCCACCAACAACTAAATAACTCTTTCAAATGAGAAAGCTGAGTTGTCATATTCATATTACATATATAAATGCGTTGTATTATTTACGTCTATAATGGGCGGCTCCGAATCTTAGCCATACTTGGGTCAAGTAAACAAAACAAAATGAAAAAATAGCTACGCAATATTAGAATTCGCTGGCGATCCAAAAATTTATGAATAATTTTATGCTAGATGAATAGTAAGGGGTTACGTATAAACCACACCAAATTTCCTCATGCCTCCGATGTGGGAATGTGGGACATAGGGGTGGTTTCGGTAGGACAACCGTATCAAAACCCCATTACCATTACCATTACCATTACCGAAAAATTGGTAATGCAAAATTCATTACCATTGCCCTACCAAAATTTCGGTAGGGCACGGTAGGGCATTGACATTACCAAATTTTGGCTCTAAGTTAAAAAAAAATTCAAAATTCAAATTACAAGTTAAATTAATTCAAACTTGTATGTCAAAGTTAATTGTTGTATTTTAAAAAATGCATCGAAAGAGACCAAAAAACTGAAATTACAAATCTAGAAGACCAAAATTCTAATTACTCCTATAAATATCAACATTATAAAATCATCAAATTTCAATTAAAGTATTGGAGAGGTAGAAGGATTATGATTTGAGATTTTTTGAAATATTAGTGTGTAAGAATATAATATGTAAATTGATTTTTTTTAATTTTTAATGTAATATAAATGTAAAATTACTAAATTATTCCTATTTCGGTACAGTAATGGTAATACCGTGGTAATAATATTCATTACCATTACCCTATCAAAAATTTTGGTACAGTATAGTAATGGTAGGATAATTTTTTTGTAGAAATTTTTTGATTATTTTCGATATGGTACCATAGGACAATCGATATGGTAGAGTAATTGATATTTTTTTCCACGGACGTTACAATAATATAGCCTCAAAGTCTACAAAGTTAACATAAAAAATGTCCCGTTGGAGGAGCTATTGAAACTCAAATTTGCCACCTTTCTTTCCAAACACGTTTTCAGAATCTTATTAGGTTCTGAAATCTACTCTCTCTCTCTCTCTCTCTCTCTCTGTGCTTAGATAAACCTCATCTGCACTTTTCTGGGCAATCTTTTCACCAAGTGGGGAGAAAAAGTAATAAAGAATGAGTTTATATACTTCTATTACTAAACTTACCTAAATTCATTCCTGCTTTCATTTAATAATTTTTAGTGGGCAAAAATGTTTGTTCACCCATATCAGTTTTAAGAATCACTAAAGATCTGTTTGGAACTGCGAATATATGCGACATACCCACATGAAATAATTTGAGTACAGATGCCTAATCTATATTCTCCATTTATCAGAAAAATAGAAGAAAAAAAATTCAATAAAAATTTAAATTGAATGTTTTGGATTCAAACTTCAAAAATGGCAATCTATACATCATATTAGTTTTACTGTTTACTGATGTTGAGGAGGGTGGCAGAATCAATGGAGGGGACAAAGTTTCACTTATATTTAAAAGTACTTGAACATTACTACTTTTGTCCTAAATGTTGTGGGTTTTGGCTGTGTGAACAAATCAAGGTCCATTTCTATCCATACAAGGAATAATTTAAAGGCTTCCATGGCATTGTTGACAGTTCTCTCATCTTATGAACCAAGTCTTCTTGGCATATATTTGATAAGAACTTGAGACACCTTTTGAATTCAAGATAATTTCACTGTTTTTTTCCAGCCATCAAATCTGCATCTTCCTCTTTTTTTACTTGATTCTCCTTGGTGTATTAAGTGTGGATCACACTTTCAACAAATTCCCTTCAAATCTCTGTGAAATTCCATTTCAGAATTTGATTTTCCTCCCTGGTTTCTGCTCTTGTTCTGTCAATATAAATGAATACTCTGAAGATGGGCTGCCAAGAACATTTTCAGCAACAACAGCCATGGCAAATGGAAATTTGCATTCAAGAATTGGAAGTAGATTCGCAACGAGAAAGCTATCATGACCAGCAAGCTGACTCAACAGGCAGTACCATTATGCATAGAATTGGCTCCCCGGCTTCTGCTTTTTATGCAGCAGAGAAATACATGGGATTTTCACAATATGAGAATCGACCATCTGTTAGTGATCATCCCAACAGCTTTTCAAAGAAATTTGGCCCAGAAACTCCTTTGTATCAACAACATGGTAATGGGTTTTACGCATCAGGCTCATCAGATCAAGTTGAAACTACCGGTTTACATCCCAAACGGTCCCTAGAAAGGCCTACTTTTTCGGGTGCTAACTATAACAGATCTTATGAAAGACCCTTTAAGTTGCCCTCCAACAGACTTTCGGAGAAAGAGAAGATTTTGGAGCTGAAAATGAAGATGCTTGGTGATTTTGATTCTTTGGATAGGAGGGAACTATCCTCATTTCCTTATGTTGGAAATCACGATCTTAGTCCTGTAAGCTAGCTTGTTAGTTACGAAATATATATATAGATTATATGCTGTTTGATTTCATGCCTTGGTAATCTTATATTTGTCTGTTTTATTTCAAATATACAGGTCTCAGAAAATGTATATGGCTCTGATTATGTACATATGAGGCCCTCTCCAAGACCTTCAGGGCAAGTCTCGGTTAACTGTGGGAATCCTGGCACTGTCATAGCTAGTAAAACACGAATTAGGTGGACTCAAGATCTTCATGATCGGTTTGTTGAGTGTGTTAATTGCCTCGGTGGAGCTGAGAGTAAGTTAATTTATATATACCCTTCTGTCATTCTCATGGTTATATTTTTTTCTTTTTCATGGAAGAATATATATATATCTGATGTTCTTCTGACTTATTGATCCACTGTTAGAAGCTACGCCAAAGGCAATTCTGAAGCTGATGGACTCAGATGGATTGACCATCTTTCATGTCAAAAGCCATCTGCAGGTAGTGATTTTTTATAAGGAGAAATCTGCTGTTTGGGCCCTTCTTTAGGGGTCACGTCTACCGAAAGTTTTAATGAATTTTCTTCCGATTTCTCGTTCATTTCCTTTGTAGAAATATAGAATCGCGAAGTACATGCCAGATTCTGCTGAAGGTAAACAAATTTCTTTAGATACATGATTTTTGAAATAAGTCTCCTTGTCGTCCAACCTGATCTGAACTCAAGGCCCCTCTGCACTACCACTTTATGTCATAAAACTAAGTTGACATTTAAAGTAAGTTACATTTTTTTTCTCATCTATTGCAGGAAAAACTGACAAAAGAACCAGCATGAGCTGCATGTCAGAGATTGACAGTAAAACGTAAATTTCTCTCTTCTATATTCCTCGTAAAAGTGTTTTTGTTTCGAATGCTTGTTTTTTTTTTTCAACGCCGCTCTCACATATGCCTCTTTGTACTAAACAGTGCCGTGCAAATCAAGGATGCGCTGCAAATGCAACTAGACGTACAAAGGCGTCTTCACGAACAATTAGAGGTATGCATTGAATAATTTGAATACATATTGACATTTTTCATGATTTTAATGGAAATTGATCAATCTTTAATTTGTATTTTGTCAGATTCAGCGAAACTTACAATTGAGAATCGAAGAACAAGGGAGGCAGCTGAAGAAGATGCTAGATCAGCAACAGAACACAACTTATAAAAGCTTCATAGAGACTCAAAAGACAGAAATCACATCTCTAGATGATCAACAATCTACTAGTGCTGATGATGATGTAGAGGTTTTGAATGTGGAAGATTTCGATAATACCAACTTCCCATCGAAGATCAGTTAGACGTTGCCAGAGGCACTAAATTTCAATTCATTCCCTATACACAGTGTTCTTTCAAGAACCCTGTTTGCTGGTGCTCAAAGCGAAGAAGGCGGAATCAAACTTGAATGTAATTAAAACTGTCTACACCAGTCACTGCACTGTTATGTAGATTTAGTAGCAATAAACACACGAAATCACAGAATTTTGAGTCTTTAAACATTTCAGTTTTTGCTCTTTAAACCTTAACCTTTCATTCTTTTACACTTTCTTCCCTGTTTTACTTCATTCTTTCTATTTCGACCTTGACGACCCCCATTTCTAAAAACAAACAAAATACTAATCAAATTCTAAAATAGGGTCGGCTATTAACACAATACTCAAGTAAAAAGAATGTAAGTAACTATAATGAATTATACTCATCACATTGTTTCGACACATAACAAGTTCTTTCTCCGCCTTCTAGCAAGAAAATCAATGTTGACATTGTTACGCCCTGGCATCTATTTAAAAAATGACACAAACTGTTTTCGTGCTCTTAGAAAACTTAGATCCCTTCACTAGTTAATTTCCAAAAAAAATAATCAGTCTAGTCATCTCCTTCAAGTTTCTTATTCGATTAAATAAGTTCTTTCTTCTGTTATTCAAGAAACATTTGATGGGGAAGGAAAGGATTATGATTAATAACATAGCAGAAAATTGACCATAAAACGTAAATTTTCTTTCTTTTATGCTATGCATAGTTTCCCGTTTCTATCTGATGCATTATGTGGAATTATAGCATAAAGTGAATGAGAAATGTGTTTCTCAAATGACCCTTAGTAGGTTTGAATAAATAAAGAAGAGTGGGTTAATCCCACATGGAAGAAAGAGCAAAAAAGACAATTGGTTTATAAGCTATAGTCATTTCTTAGGGGTTTCAAATGTGCTAGTAGTCGTATGCCTCGTGCGTGCAAGCCAGGGGTGGTGCAAATCCAAGGTCTGAACCATGGTTCGGCAAGCTTGGCTTGGGCGTATGCCCAACCTGCGAACACAAATGCAACGCCAATTTGCAAAAGTTGTAACTGATTTTCAAACTAAACATTGCATTTGCATAATTGTTTTTGATATCAATTGCTAATATTCATTGCCTAAATTGTTACGGTATATGGAGTGATTCTCCATTACTGCATAATGAATTCCTTCATCATTATCGTGGTGAATTCCCTTATTAGTGCAGAATGTTTCCTCCCTATATATATTCGTTTTACTCCTTCATTTGGGAACACGAAAAAAACTCTCTCTCTCTTCTTTCATCTTTATTCTCTTAGCAATTGTTCAAATTTATCCTGTTCGGTTTGTTTTGTGATAATTGGAGTGCTTCGATTGATCACATGTCATTGTATCCTGGTAAACACGCGCTAATAACCCTCAAGCACAGTGAAGGAAGGGCGGTATTGTCTTTAAAAAATTGATATAAGAAAGCCTCGACATTTTCATGTACCACTGTTAAGTTTTGTACATCAGCAAGGTTTATATTAGACAACAAGCTAGTTTCATCATCAGCAAGGTTTTTTTTTTTGGGCCCCAAGGGGGCATGGGAAGGGATCGAACCTGAGACCTTACATACTGTAAAGCTCGGCTCTACCACTGAGCCACCCCTTGGTTCCCCATCATCAGCAAGGTTCACCCGCACCATTCAAGAGCAAGCTTCAGCATCCTACCTCAACAGCCTTCCACAACGCTTCGGCGGACTAAAAAGTTTGATGTTGCTATAAGTGTTATACAACAATATTAAGACAATATACCTCTAAAGTGATGAATATTCGAAATGACTTCGAAGGATGATGTGAATGCAAGTGCTGAAACTAGCTCTCCTAGTGCATTTGTGTGATGTGGTTCTTGTGAATCACAGTGAGAAGCCTAAAAAGTGCAATGGGGTGGAGTTTAGATATGACAACAAAAGATGCTATTCTATCTCACCACATTGAACTTAGCTAAATTACTGAAAGAGGATAAGTCTATGGTGGCTGAAGGATGTGATGATGCTCAAGCGGTCATCACAATTTACGCTTTAATGCATTCAAATTTTATATGCAAAAATTACTTGCTTAATGGTTTGCGTGATTCGCTGTACAACGTGTATTTTGAGCAAAAGACATCAAAGTTGCTTTGGGAATCGCTGGACCCAAAGCATAAGATGGAGGATGCCAGCACAAAGAAATTTATTGTTGGGCATTTTCTTGATTATAAGATGGTGGATTCCAAGACTGTAATGAGTCAAGTGGACGACCTTCAACTATTTTGCATGAAATTACTGTGGAGGGTAGGTCTCTAAGTGAAACATTTCAAGTGGCTGCAATAATTGAGAAGTTGTCATCCGGATGAAATGACTTCAGAAATTACCTTAAGCACAAGTGAAAGGATATGAGCCTTGAGGATCTCATTCCGAGGCTACGTATCTAGGAAGACAATAGGAAGGCTGATATCATGCCTATTGTTATTGTTACTGCTAAAGCTAATCTGTTTAGTTCCAAGAACAAAGACAAAGATAAAGGCAAAGGCACTTGCAACAATTATGGTGGCGTTGGGCACAAGTCCTTCAAGTGTCGTAATCCTAAGAAGATTAATGAGGCCAACATGCTTGAAGGGGTCACACAAGATGTGGAGGAACTAAACCTTGTTTTGGTGGTTTCCGAGATCAATTTATTGGGTTCTAACCCAAAGGAATAGTGGATTGACACAAGATTGCTATAGATTCGTGTCACATGTTGAGCACGGAGATTTTAAACCTTCGATTTGTTAAGTCGCGGATAAATAGGCGATGGATTAAATGGTCTCATAATGATCAATATGAAGTGATCCACAAAATACAGATGGTTCAACTAGATAGGGGATTTGTACTGGTGGGGGAGTGACTCAAAATGGTCAGAGCTGCTTTCTCAACGGTTTTAACTATTATATGTTAGTGGGTCTAATATGAAAGGAGAAATATAGGCGCCTCTGGATGGTATTAATATTTACAGGGAGATAGGCTTTGACTCTTCTCTTATTTAATTATATTCCTTGACTGCAATTCAGGTTCTTCGGAATAAGCCTCGCGCCCCTTGGCAATATTCTTATGAACTAAGTTTATGCAAGGCAATGTTGGGTAATTATAAAATTGTTCATGTTTATAGAGAGGGCAATATGGTGGCTGACAGATTGACGGCTTATATGCATGATTTTTAGACTTCTCAAAAATTTTGTAATGAGGTTGATCTTCCGAGGATAGTTAGTATCGCACTTTCTCAGAATTCTTATGGTTTGCATACGTTCAGAGCTTAGTTTTCTGGATGTGCAGTGTTTGAGTTTTACTTCTTTTTATAGCTTTTGTATCATTTTAGTTTTAGGGGTAAGGCTAAAATTTGTGAGTCACTTGCTAGCTAGTCCGTCTCCTTGTACTTCATTTAATTAATAAAAATGGGTACCCATCCCCACTAGGTAGCGTTCTAGTTTTTTTTTTTTTTTTTTTTTTTTTAAGTGGATTGACACGGGTGCCACAAGGCACGTTTGCACCAACAAGGAACTATTCTCTACTTTTGAGCCAATCAAAGGAGAGAAAATTTTCATGTGAAATTCTACTTCCTCCACTATTGAAGGTCAACAGAAGATACTTTTGAAGATTACAAGTGGCAAGACATTGACACTAACTAATGTGATGTATGTGCCCGAAATTCGGAAGAGCTTAGTATCTGGATCGTTGCTCAACAAGCATGTTATTCGGATGGTGTTCGAGTCTGATAAGGTTGTAATTAGCAAGAATGGAATGTTTGTAGGCAAAGGCTATACAATCGATGGGTTGTTGAAGCTAAATGTAACGAATGTTTATGATAATGAGAAGAAGTCTATTTCTCACTTGCTTGAGTCTTCCAATGTGCGCATGGTGAACTAGGTCCATTAATTATGATACTTTATATAGACTAATTAAATTGGACCATATTTCAACCTTTAAAATTGGTTCAAAATGATAAATGGGAAATTTGTTTTGAAGCGAAATTGACGAGGTCACCATTTCAAAAAATTGAAAGGAGTGCCGAACCTCTCGAATTAATTCAAAGCTATATTTGTGATTTGAAGTTTGTTCAAACACGTGGAGGTAGTAAAAATTTATTAGTTTTACCGATGACAGTACCAAATATTGTTATATGTATTTGCTTAAAAAGGAAAGATGAAGCCTTGGAAAAATTTGATCTCTTTGAGGGTGAAGTTTAGAATCAACCCAATAAGAAAATAAAGAGATTGAGGAGTGATAGAGGTTGTGAATATGAAAAGTCAATTGATTACTTTTGTGTACAACATAAAATTATCCATGAATTGTGTTAGGACCTCAATTTTTGACATTAAGTTTTGGTGATAAGTCAAATCATTAATCATTAGGTAATCAGAGGATTAATAAAAAACAGTCCATCATCCACATTTTTAAGATCAAGAGTTAACCGTTAATTATTTCATAATTAACAGTTAATCACTTAAATGACCTGTCAAATGTATCAGCCATAACCAAAGACGGAAGACTCAAGAGGTATCAAGGCATTCATAAAGCCACAAGTAAACTGATACAAGCTATCAAAATCTCCATAAAGAACTGAAGAATGGTTAGCTTGTGGGAACAAACTCCTAACCCATTACAGTTGACATAGATCACTTGAAGACATATATGTCCATTACAAAACAAATCAACAAAGGAGATTTTACAGCATCTAAAGATCTCCACGAAGACCTGCAGATTGGTTAGTACCTGGTAAAATATCGCTAACCCCTACAGTTGATCAGACACTTGAAGACATATCTCTTAATTGCAAAATAGATCAAACAAGGAGACCCTACATCATTCAAGAAGGCAAAACTGCATAGATTGGGAAATCAGATCTTAAAGACAAGGATTGATTCACCATGAAAGACACAATCATATTCAAGGGAATTCACAAGGCTATGAACTATTTTGACAGTGGATTCATTCTTTCTAAATTGAGACTTAGCTATTGCAAATTAATAACTAACTTAATGTCCGGGCCTTAACTTTCAGGTCTTACATTCATCAAGATCAAAGACCATCTTCATGCTCATTCAAGACAAAAGGATCTGACCAAAGAAGTCTTTCCCAACTAAAAGAATCAAATCAACGTCCTTGAATCTTGCAGTATGCCAAGAAATTGTTCTCGAATGGTAGTACTAATTAAACATATACTAGCCATTAATTTCACCATGATTCTCCATCAAGAGCTATGAAGACATGAGGATTCTCAACCAACCCCCAACCTATGCTCATCAATCATGAGATCTCGCAGCTAATCAATGTATGACTAAAAGGTGTTACAAATGGTTTAAAGAACTTCATCGAAGGTATCCTCAAGCATACGAACGAAGCTGCAGTTCTGCAGCAGCCAAATGTGATTCTCTGATCCAATGGCCAACCAATGGCCACGAACAGTACTATGAATAGTACTTCTACAGATTCCCAAGATGTTACAAGGATTTTCAGTGAAATGCCACGTAGATCGGTCAACATCCAAACGACATTATTCCATTGGTCCTGGTAAAAAAGGAATGCCATTGGACTAGTCAAAAGAGACAAGCATTTCAAAAGCAGTTAAAAGGAGAATATGGAATCTTTGACTCCCCAACATCTAGCACTTATGAAGCCTATAAATACCAGCCATGATGGAAATCAAAACTCAAGATTTGGAAACAAGAATTAAGCACTTGTATATAGACTAGCACGTACAAATCCAGATGGATGCAAGAACTTAATTCTCAGATCTTCATACACTTTGTTGGTCCACAAATGACTTAGTTACAGGCTAGAGGGGGGGGGGGTGAATAGCCTGTTAAATTTTTGTAATAAATACTTTGTAAAGGTTGACTTTGTCAGAGTTCTTGACATGTGAAGTTCTGTCAAGGCAGCAGAGTTAAAGAATAAGACAAAGGCAGAGTTTGGTAAGGCAGTTAGAAAACAGTTTGAAGTAAATGCAGAACAGTTTTATTCAAACAAAGTATTTTTAAAATCATAGTCAAACACAAGGCAGGGTTAGCACAGTGAATAATAAATATAAGACACTAAGTAAAGTAGGCGAGTATTTTGGAGTGGTTTCTGGTGTTAAAGAACCAGTACGTCCACTACCAGGTTGGTCACTCCTGGATTTGCTACGAGTTTCACTATGTAAGGTTTTTTGAGAGTTTACAAAATTACACCACAAATCTGTGCAAGATAGCTTCTAGGCAGCAGAGTTTGTGTGAAGAGAAAAACCTATCTAGATTACAAATTCTATGACCTGTGTATAAGGTGTATGAAAGAAATAATCTATTCTACACAATATAACTATTGATTCTAAACTCTGTGCGTGTGAGTGATGAAGATCTAATTTTTTACAGAGAGTGAATCAGGAAAACTCTTTTTGAATCACAGAGATGAGAGGTGAGATTTAAGCTTGCAAATCTGAGAAAATTTGAGATTCAATGGGGCAACCGAAACAGTGCTAAGTGTATCTCTCTTGAAAATATCTTGAATGATCTTTCGAATTTTGGATTCACTAACTTCTTCTTGAGTTGAATCTTCTGATCCTTATAAATAGAGAGAGAAGTAAATGTCCGTTGTAAATCCCTGGTAGAGAGTGAGAGTAAAAAGTCCTCTCTTGCCATTTAATGCATAGAGCTGTTTGGGGAACATTCTGGCTAAAGTTGATGTGACAACACAGTGCTTACCAACTTTATCCGCTGTCAATTCTGCAAGTAAGCCAATAAAGCAAACTTCATTGAAAGTTGTTAGTACTATGTTAGCTTCCATTAGAAGATAGCACGTGCAATATTAAATGTTGTACTATTAACTTTTGGATAAACAGTTGTCTATTATCCATAGGTTAATACCACTTTTGAATTTAAGCGCTAATAATAACTTTTGAAATGTAAGCGGGAAAAGCTAACTGCTGGTTGGCCTAATCGTTTTAAAGGCGAGGTTTACTAGAGGCTATAGGCGCTTCTACAGCAAGCTTTGCCTGAATGCTCTAAGGGTTGTTCAAAGGCGAAGTCTCTAAAAGGCTAAGTTATCTAAGCTTCTATAGGAGAGCCTTTTAGGACTATGTGTGAGGGATCTAGTAAATCTAAAGTTCACCTAAGAGATCTATGATCTAACACACTTACAAAGACACATTCGAAGACTTGAATAAAAAAGCACTAGGTTGTGATCAAGTGTATAGCTTCAAAACATTGTACTATAAAATAGCTTCTTTCAGCTTAATATTAGAAGCACATTAAGGAGCAAAAGCTCGACACTATTTCTAGTGACATTTTTCTTTTTCTTTTGGATAAGGCCACAGTTGAGATTTAGGTCAACGTGTGGAAGTTGTTAGGTAGAATTGTCACAGTTTAGAATGTGGTCAATGGGTAATACGAAACTGTGGTGGTTTCGCTAAGCACAATTGGTGTTGACCTTTATGCTCCACAAGTGGTGTTAACCATTGTGCTGGAACTGTTGAGTTTCGATTGGTGTAAAAGAGGTTGTTAAAGGAATAAAGGCTTTATGTGTTCAAGAAGAACAAGAGGGGGTGAATGTACCGGTGTTTCCTGGGAACCGCTTGAAAAATCTTTATGTTCAATCTCTCATTCTCTCTCTCTCTCTCTCTCTCTCTCTCTCTCTCTTACTATTTTAGTTAGCTCTTAAACTGTTATTACCTTGTTCATATCATTTACTTCAACTATCTGTTTTAATCTTTCCGTTTCACCAAACTTCAAGTCATTTCCTCTTATTAAGCTAACATCAAACATTCTGCTGCAATTACTCTTTCACATTAGCTTAATACTTATTATTGTGTATTGTTAATATTTTTATATCTTTCACTCAATAATATCGTTGTGTACAAAAAGGGGACCTTTCAAATTGACATCACCTTATACTCCACAATCCAATGGTGTGGCTGAATACAAGAATAGAACATTAAAGGAAATGATGAATGCAATGTTTTTTAGTTCTGGATTGCAATAGAATATGTGAGGAGAAGCTATCTTATCGAGTGATTATCTATTAAATAAATTACCTCAAAAGAAGCAAGACAATAGTACGTATGAATAATGTGGGGGTGTCTTGCTAAAGTTGTTATTCCTGAACCGACGAAATCAAAGATTGGTCCCAAGGCCGTGGACTGTGTTTTCACTGACTATGCACATAATAGTAGTGCGTATTGATTTTTAGTGTATGATTCAAAAGTTTCGGATATACATAAGAACACGATAATTGAGTGAAAGAATGATTCATTCTTTTTTTAGGGGGAACCAACCTCTATAGGGTTTTCTAGAGAGGATGGGAGTTTTATTAACTATCAAAGAAAACATACATAGAGGGGAACTAGCAAGTGATTCAAATACTATAGCCTTACCTCTAAAGAAATCTCAAATGACTACAATCAATTAAAAACTAGCTAAAGACAACAAAGAAGCTATTGCCTAAAGTTATACATGCCACATTGGCCCCGAGAGAGAGCAATATTAATCTCCCTATCAAGATCATTAATCTCATTTATCTGTATCTACCTTTGTGCCTGAGTAGCCAACCTATCTGCAACCATATTACCTTCTCTGCACACATGCAGCAAACCATATGAATGAAGCATATTTTGACACTTTCTCAATATGTACTCATATTTCCATGGAACCCGTGAAGAGCCCTGCAAGAATCTGACAGCTATCATAGAATCTGAAGATATCATAATTTATATGGTCGGCCAGGAGCCATATTAAGCCTACCGTTGACCATAGATCCTCCTAAGATTAGCTTAAATAGATTAATGAACAGATTATAGAGGCCAGATGAGCCATGTTTTCCTTATGTCGATCAAAGATCTTGATCGACAAGAAGATATGAAAGAACGAGCATAGCGCCAAGCATGACGTATGCTCAGAGTTTGTGTCCTAATAGGAGTATGAATATTACAGCGTATCCATGTATTTGCTACCTCATATTTGATATGGATTCTATTGATCCTGTTATACTTCTGATCGTATATTATCCATCGGGATTGTCCTGGATCGACAAGGAGAGCAGATTCTACTACACAAGGAAAGTTGAGGTGTGACTTTTAATCCTAAACCTAAAGAGACTCTGCTCACCAAAAGCACTAAATAAAGAGCACTACCCCATAAGAAAAAGGTACGCTCTCTCTAAGCCCAAACTCTCTTGCTGTGTGATTTCCTTCGATTCTTTCCCAAGATCATTGTTATCACGCTGGAGATGTTTGGTAGGGATTCCCCCTACCCTCTGTAATGTGTCTTCGTCTTTTATAGGTTTAGTGGCCATTGTGATCTGGTCGTCGGAGAATGCCATCATTGGAGCCGAGCAGAGAATTTTGTTGCAACATCAGTGGTTCCGTTGCCGGGACAAATTTGCTAATAAAGCATTCTAGCCAAACTAGACTACAAACGGAATCCATGGCTGACAAAAATGTGAATGTTCTAACAACCATGATCTTGTCACCCCCAGATCCCGCCAGCACTATAAAGAACAAGAGAAAAGGCACGAAGATAAACCTAACTGCTCATGATGGGAAAATATTCTGATTGATGGAGAAGAAGCTAGCAGAGATACATAACCTGAAGATGATGACACATTTGACGTGCAGGGGAAAACAGGGACAGACAAGAGAAAGAAGAAAAAGGTGGTCGAGGAGGCCAGGAGCGATCATGGACTTGAAGATAAAAGGAGGTAGAAAGAGGATGATTGCTGGTATCAGGAAAGCATGCAGATAGAGCTTGTTGCCTTGTAAAAGTAGCATGAGTTAATTGCACGGTTGTTAGAAACGCAGAACAGGATTGTTGAGGTGGCCAGAGGAGATCAGCCTGAGAATTTAACTCAAATAGAGATTATAGTATGACCAGGGAGTCAGGATTGTACTGGCTAATGCGGCCTCTACCACTCCGGTTGTCGTCGCACCAGAGGTTTTAGATCCAACTGTTCACGCGGAGTTGGGAAAATTGAGAAAGTTCAAGTAGCACGCTCAGAAATCTAAAGGTGATTCTAACAACCAGGGTTTCATGTTCACCAAATGGATCTGGGATATTAAGCCCAGAGAAACGATAAACGTGATAAACATGCCAAAGTACAATGGTAAGACAAATGCGAACGATCATCTAATTGCTTTTGGAATGACCATGGCTTGTATCTCACAGAATAAAGGATTATGGTGCATGCACTTTGCGAGCACCCTGACAAGGAAGGAAACACCATGGTAAGGTTGTGAAAATGTCAATGGCTTGCGAAAGAGAACGTTGATGTTATCTCAAGTGTTAGGTAACACCTCCGTCTGACAGACAACACCCACCAAAAATAAAACAACTTTTAATCAGAGTTTGCAGCGAAAAAATAAAAGAACAAAAGTTGTTTTTCTCAAGTTATATAAATATATAACTTGAGTTTGCCCTTGGGCTAAACACTTTATAATAATATGATAAAATTACAAAGTATAAAAGTTCCCTATAGCTAATATGATCTAAGCTCTATGGAACTAT
>JAOTQG010028967.1:9483-26325 GCA_025631175.1 Iris virginica
AATTTTGTAATTTAATTAATTTTTAAAAAATTGTAATAATTAATTTTAAAATTAAATTTTAATTTGTAATTTTACCGCCTCCCCCCCCCCCCCCCCCCCCCCGACTCTTTTTTTTGCGGTCCTTTCCTTTCTTTTTCCAATATATTAAGTTAAAACTCTTACATCTTAATGCACCCCTCCCCCCTTTTTCTCCCTTTTCCCACAACTTATTTCCTTTCCTTTATTGCTTTGTTTTTGTCGACCTCTACAATTCGACTCTTCTTCCATTCAATTCATTACTATTGAAAAATAGGAATTGTCATAGTTCAGAGGAAAAATAAGAGATCAAAATAATTTGAAGTAGAGACATTATAGGTGTACAATTCTAATTTTAAAAAAAAAACTTAATTTAGAGACTCATGGGTAGTGGATTTCTTTTTTGATGAAATTTACATAGTTTTCCATAGGAAAAAATCTAAAAAATTTAACGAAGCTTGATTCATTAAAGAAGCAACTAAAAGGGAAAAAAGAAGGGAAATCGTTATAAGTTTTTTAAAGCAATTTTTGGGATTAACTTATTTTGAAGTAATGTGCACTCTAAAATTCGTATAATTACTTTTAACAAATTGAAATTGGACTCTTTTTTCCCTTCAATCATTTTTAATTAAAAATAGGAATGAAGAAAAGAATTTAAGAGGCAGAGACATTAAAGGTGTAAAATTTTCATTAAAAAATATACTTGTGTAGAAACTCAAGGGTATTGGATGTTTTTTCCTGATAAAATTTAAATAAATTTTCGTAGGGAAATATCTAAAATAATTCAATGAAGTTTGATTCATTAAAGAAATAACTAAAAGGAAAAAAAGAATGAAGGAAGTTAGTTACAATTTCGTTAAAGCAATTTTTGGGATCAGCTTATTTTTAAATTTGTTTTGTGCAACATAAAATTTCTATAATTATTTTAACAAATGGAAATTATATTAAATTGCTATTCTCTGAGAATAAGAAAATGGTCAATAGACAAAAATAAAGATAAAACAAAAGAAGGGGTAGGGGACACAAAAAAATTTGGTCAAATAAATAAAGTCAGTTATAAGCATAAACGATATACCTAATTTCACTAAGGCTTGGGTAACCTAGTCGACATGTAGTGATATAGTGACATGATATCATCACCCCTTATGATCACGAATATGATATATATCACTGATATTTACTGATATAAAATTT
Organism: Iris virginica; assembly: GCA_025631175.1. Classification (NCBI taxonomy): domain Eukaryota; kingdom Viridiplantae; phylum Streptophyta; class Magnoliopsida; order Asparagales; family Iridaceae; genus Iris; species Iris virginica. The sequence continues at coordinate 10,693 of JAOTQG010028967.1, forward strand.
ATTTTCCATCTACCCTATACCTATACAATATTTTACACATTACATTACATCACCTTCTATCAAAAATTATAAAACACTCCTCTCTCTCTCTCTCTCTCTCTCTCTCTCTCTCTCTCTCTCTCTCTCTCTCTCTAAAATTCGTATAATTACTTTTAACAAATTGAAATTGGACTCTTTTTTCCCTTCAAACACTCCTCTCTCTCTCTCTCTCTCTCTCTTCATCTTTAATCAAATCATGATTGATACTTTTGTTAAAATTAAAGATGTCAGTTCAAAAAAGAATTAAAAGAATCTATGTCGTATAAGCAACAACATGCCAACTAAATAAAGTACTCCCTTTGTACCAAAATGAGTGTCACTTTTTCTTTTTAAGAAGTCAACATTAAAGTTTACTACATTATTATATAAAATATATCATCATGTTTTAGATTCAAATATTTTGATCATTGTAAGAATAGTAAGTGAACTATCAATAACAATTTTCATAAATTTGAAAAAACAAGTAATTATTTTAAAGTATGTGGTCAAAGTACAATTACACAGACCAATTTTGGTCAAAAATTGACCCTCATTTTGGGACCGGGGAGAAAAATTTATCAAGTATTAAGAATTCAGAAGGTTAAAAATGGAAAAAATGCATGTATTCATATGATTCATTCAATTTACTTAACATTTAGTATTCAGCATCCAGAGATGCTGCCTCTTTATCAATCCATACCAATCGGAGTGGTGTATTCAGTGTTCAACATTAAACACTGAATTTTATCAAACACAGCCTTAGTTTAAGTTGGATGATGTTTGAAGGTTTAGAAAAGTTTATAAAAAGTCAGTTGCCGCTTAGAAGGCCCAATGGCTACTTGTTTGAATCCGGATAGTGATAGGTATTAGAGCAGTGGTGCTATGATGGCTATCAAGTTGCACTTCGTCCTAAATCTGATGTTTGGCCTATTTTCGAGGTTTCTCAATCTTGTATGAAATGGAAATTAAGCTCTTGTGTGCTTTGTGGTACCAACTGGCAAGTGTTTGCATTGAGGGGACATTATACATCCATTGAGAGGCAACACTAATCGGATTATAATTCCAGGAGGTGTTCATAGATCTAAGCCAAGTGTATGGGACACTTGAGAGATTCTTTAGAGTGTTCTGCACGAGTGGAAGAATACTAGTGGACCTGAGGCTCATTGTCTTTATAGCTCTCTGGTGTGCGATATCGTGCAAGTATTGAGTCAGTTGTGATAGGGGATTTTAAGTGTTGAGTGAATTGTACTGTCCTTTTCTTTTCTCAAAGGTTGGAGGGGACGTGGACCTTACCCCGTCCCTTGTATAATATTTTCTTTTTAAGTAATGCCCATCTAGGCTAGATTAATCCTTCGGTGAGTTTGAACACCCGACCTCTCCTTTAGGAGAAGTGGGGTGGTACAAGTGGAGCTAAAGCTCCTTGGTGAATTGTACTGTTCTGGGTGGATCTTAATATGTGAAACTCCACATTCATTGTTTGATGAAATAAGTATACATAAAAGAGTGTAATCCCCAACTATGTTTTTGGGGGTAGTCTTCCGATGTTTATGTGATTTTGATTCTTTTCAGTGCAAAGTTTTTCAAAATTCATATTTGATGCAAATTGCAATTCTGAGTCATGTCAAGGTTGGGGTACTTCCACTATGCACACCTGCTCAAAGGCTGCTTTGTTACAAATTGCAACAAGTCATTTTTGAACCCACCAAGATGTGTATGGAAGTAAAGTTTTACTCACTGCGTAGAACTGATCATCTTTCAGACACGCACTATGGTTTTGAGGTTTTTATTTCTTTTACCTTGTTCTGGTAGTTATATTGCACTGCCTACAGCAAATTTGGAGAATATATAGTTACTGTTTATTTTTTCTTAAAAACTTTCTAGTTTATCATAATATTTCTCAGTCCAACTGTGAAAAACTTCACATTTATGTGGCATGGCAGAAATTTGAACTTATAGATCCCTTCTGCTTTCATATCTGCTGTGGACTCTGTTAGACGTACTAGCCTTCTTGGTATGGTTAGCTAAATTCAAGTTCAATGGTGTTGTTGCTTATCAGGTGCTTTTATAGTGAGACCATCTATTCATTGTTTTTCTGCATTCCACACAATGTCTTCTGTTTTTTACCTGGTTTAATTGGCTGTCTGCTGGTCATTTTTAACCCTTAATTCTGCGTTGTTATTTATTTTTGGTCACAAGAAAAAGAGAGTATTGGCTTTGCTGAAAGTGTTATTCACTTGGCATCTATACAGGTGAGAATCCAGATTCAACTCTTTTGGACACATCTACATGGACGCATCTGAGTGTCGGTTCACTTTCTTTCTATTTGGATTGAGTTATTACTCTCTTTAAAGCCTTGTTATCTTCTGATTGTTGCTCTCTGCATTCAGGTGGCGGAGTCCTTATCGAAGTACTGCATTTTGTTACACATCTCAGAAGGAAGTTTGGATGCAGTACAGTTTTCTGCGTTATGTATCCTCATAATTACTGGATTGCTTTGTCTTTAATTTTTTTTCTTCTCAAGACTGACTGGTGAATAGTTCACCTTGTTATTTATGCTCATTATGAAACTGCATGCTTATCTTTGAGGGTTACCAATTGACACTTCTTTTGTGCAGCATATGTCAACTTTGTTAATGCTTTCAGTGAGATCACATATGGCTTTTTGAAGTCTATATAGGATCTCCTACTTTGATATAATTTTAGCGCAAACTATTCTTATTTATATTGGAATATTTCTAGTCATAACCATGCCATTCAATATACCATGTTCAGCATAAATTTTTTTTTTTGGAGAGAAAAGAAGAATATCTTTGATAGAGAAAGAAGGTACAAAGAAGGCGGACAAGAAATCCACCAAAAAAACAAATACACAAATTACTCTATGGTTGCTCTCCAATCTCTGACCAAATCTCCCAATGGCAAACTTGGAAAGCTCCAAAACTCCTAACCCAAAGAGTAGATTGCACAGTGATCTTCTCCCACAATAACAGAAGCGATAACTTTCGATTTCTGAAAATCCAAGAGTTTCTCTCAATCCAAATATTCCACAACAGACTGAAAACATCACAACACAGAAGTATTCCTCGATCGATCAAAACCCAAATGACTAATCATGCAAAACTCCTTCATGCCACGAGGCATAATACAAATCTCACTCTGTCCCCAAACAACCTACCCCAGAGACTCCGAGCCTTATAGAAATGCATGAACAAGAGCTCGTGAGACTTACTAGCCCCCATAAACATAACACACACATATGGAAGATATTCATCTTCAGATGTCTCCTCTGCCGCCAATCATTAGGATTTAAACGATCAAGGACCACCGACCCAGCAAAGACTTTATATTTAGACGGAACCTTGGACTTCCAAATGAAATGGTAAAGAGGAAAGTCAAATTGTGTATGTCGACAAAGAACTTTAGTGAAAGACTTCACAGAAAAGGACCCATTATGTTCAGGAACCCAAATTCGGTGATTGGATTGAAGATCCGAAGGACGAAAAGAAGACAATTGTTGCTGTAAGTCTCCAATCGACAAGGATTCTCTATCATTGAGATTTCTCACAAAAGTTAATGTTCAGCATTAACTTTTGACTTGCACAAACCTCAGATTGTTCATTTTATTATGAAAAAAGGAAGTAAAATGACGGACTAGCAGTCCATCAAAAGAAACAAAACTGAAGAGCGTAAAAGCTAGCAAAGGCCAACAGAACTGAGCATGCCAATCTCGCCGTAACAAAAAAAAAAATTGGCACAACCATGAAGGCCTCCACGGATGAAGACTACAAAGAAATCATGAAAACCCTTCTGAAACCATTCTATCCGAGAGAAGCGATCAAGAAAACACTTGATCCCTAAAGATTTTGGAATTTCTCTCCATCCAAATACCCCACAAGATTACAAATACCTTTACACTTAAGGAACACCTGGTTATCCCTTCCAAAACCTTGTGACTCAAATCTGAAGAAAAAAAGTGAAACTAGGGCTGGTCCATAGAGCAATTGAAACAGCAATTCCACAGGAAACCCGCACCTTCACAATGAAGAAACAAATGGTTATGGGACTCAAGGAGCACTTATACATCACATACAAGTCCGACCTAAGTGGTTTTGAGTATGTAAAGGACCAAAGACAGAATGAAATCAATAATTTTGAATGGCCCTCGAGCATTCCAAATGAATGATGAAAGGAGAAATTGGGGCTGCGTTAGCTGGGCACCATAGCCTTTCATTCATAAGAATTACTGATTGAAACCTATTATATAACGAGACCTTAATATATTGATAACATTGTTTGACATTGAAAATAGACTCTTCAAATTTGATCAAGAGAGTATAATTTTTTTCTGTCTACTTATTTTAGTTGGGGCACACACGAGCAGCGGGTAAGGGAAGTTAGGGCTGTGAGTTACAGTAGGAAATTTCTTGTGTTCCTGCTTATTATTTGTGTTTTATGATGTGTTGTTATCATACCTGTAAATTTATCCTTTTTCAAAAAATTACTCCATCAGTTTGTTGACCTGTTATGGGAATTTTTTTTTATGACACTCCCTTCATGGAAATTATCTTAGGACATTGGCCAGTTAATAAAACTGTTATGCTTGAAACATGTTGAAATTGCTGGTGCACGTATGAGAGCACCCACTTTTGTGATTGTATTTTAAGTCTTTAAGCCCATCTCTTGTACACTGTATCACAACCACCCCATTTGTTTCCTGTAATGTGTAATTGCTCTATTATTTATGTTCATAGCAATAAGAGATATGCCTCTCTCAGTCAATTGTTTCAGCATTCAATAGCTTTTTATTGTATTTACACAGCACTTACATAGCTTATAGCAGTCTCCTGCTGAAATTCGACTCACGCACACATACACACACATGTTTCAGGGACTCTGCCTTGACCCTTATGTCTAATTGTAGAGATTAATGCATTGTGTGATCAGTTTTAAGCTTCTTCAAGTATTTAAAGATTGAACTTCAGTCCTTACATCTACCTTTACAGACCCACAGAAACCTGCTCCTTGTATTACAGTTATTGGATATAATGGCGTTCAACTTTGGCAAAATGGTATGTTATTGGGAGATAATCATTCATTTATAAATTTACTGCACAAAAGCTGGTCTTGTTTCAGCCATATGGCTGTCTTATTCTTACGGGGGTTGTGGGTTAGAACTGCTAAAAATGCCTGTATGCCTGTTGGGTAAGGCTGTGTTCTTAGACCCTAGCAGGATCTGTCATGTAAGCCACCCATATTTGAATGCTTTTTTTAGTCATCTAAGATAAATAACTTTCTATTGCTTATTGTTTAATTGAATAACGTGTGCAGAGGGCTATGTCACTGCTGAAGTTTTGGCATCAACTCTTGAGAAGTCTTGGCTGAGTCTTCATATTCAGGTAGTATAGTGCAGTAGGTGATTTTGTCCTTCATTATTAAGCACAAACATAAGGGCAATTCAAAATTGCAGGAGACGACAGCTACTTTCTTGACAGCAGCACTTGCCTCGAGGGAGTCTGGACAATCTACTTCACCAGAGGTAGGAAGTTCTTCAATGTCAGATGCTCAATCATCATCATCATCAGATAGGCAAGTGAATTCTTCGGATGGTAGAACGGATGCAGATTCAGAGTCACGTGATACTAAACATTGTGAGCGCCCAGCTAAGGTAAACCATGTTCTTCTTAGAACAAGGTAAGATTACATAATAACTGCATTGTGAAGAGATTAAGTGGCTCTTTTTCTTACAATGACAGGAGATTATTTCAAAACTAGATGATGAGGTATCTCCTGAGTCAGTTTCTGTTGGTAAACTGGAAAGTGGCAGTGTTGAACTACCAGCTTCATCGACTGATACCATGAGGGAATTCCCTGTGGAGGTAAACTTGAAAAATAGGTCCTCAAGCAATGAAGGTGGGTCTTCCAGACCTGAAGAAACCCGAGATATTTCTGATCAACATTTTAACGTTAGCATGGAAGCTCCTCGAGTGAATGATGATGAAGCAAGTGAAAATGCAAAGTTGATAGAGTCTGAAAGTTCACAAGTCGGCAAGGCCGATCTCCTAGATTTATCTAATAAAAATTCTGACGATATTCAGTTAAATATCCGATTACCCTACGGTGTCAGTCTACAAGAGAAGTTTTCTGTGACAGATGTTCTGGGAATGGTCAAAGACTTCGTGGACGAAAAGCAAGAAAGCAGCATTGGATCTTATGATCTAGCGATTCCTTATCCTCGCAAGGTATTCACGGATGGAGGTATGACTTTTGAGTCTTGTGTACTTCATAATGAGCTTATCTAGCTGCAGATAGTAGTTCCATTCATTTTCACAAAGCATAAACTAGTTATTAGATGCTGCTGATGTGTCCATCCTTTTTCTTTCTATTGTTCCTTTTCTGGGCCTTTTTTTTTCTTGGTGTGGAGGGAGTATTTTAGAGTTAAGAATAAATGTTCAATACAGAAGGTTTTACAAAATGGCCTGTGAATGATGTTGGCAGGAACAGAAAAATAGGCGTTCTCGCATTTTTTAAGGTTGTGGATTGCTCTACAAAAGAAAATAGATGAGAAGAAAACAATAATAATAGTAACAAAAACAATAACACTCGTGAAGAATGATATTCTGAGAGTGATGTCTGATTATTTGCTAATGAAGTTGTGTGCCGCAGTATCAATTCCACGTTCATAATTCTCATACCTAAGAAGGAGCGATCTATCAAAATTAACGTTTACCATTTACAAGATTATAACTAAGGTGCTCTCTCGTAGACTTATCCGGAAGTCCACAGAAAAATTATTGCTAATTGGAGAGGTATTTGGTGATACGATTTCTGGAGCTCAATGTGATGTTGTTAAGGGTCAACAATTGATTGATTCATCTTTGGTGGCTAATGAGGTAGTATATGATCTTAAGAGAAGAGGCAGGAAAGGTTAATTCTTGAGCTGGATTTTGAGCGGGCGATTCGGTAAATTGGCGTTTCCTTGATACAATTATGGACAGAAAAGGTTTCGATTTTGGATGGCGTAAATGGATTAGAGGGTGTCTTTCATCTTTCTAGTTCTCTGTCCTGGTTAATGGGGAGCCTAAGGAGGGGTTCCGTGCCTCAAGAGGACTTCGTCAAGGGGATCCGATGTCTCATTCTTTTTACATTAGTTGTGGATGTTCTTAGTAGGTTGCTAATGAGGGGTGTAATTGAGGGTTGTCGGGTACGAAATGACAGCATAAAGGTTTCTCATTTTCAATATGCAGATGATATTATATTATTTTTGTTCAAGGGGCGATAATTTGCAAATGTCCTCTCTATTCTTTAAATCTTCGAGATTACGTCTCGCGTTAAGATCAATTTAACTAAGTGCGAATTAGCAGACATTGATGTCGAACCTTCTATTTTTGAATTCATATGCTAATCTTTTGGGATGGTCCGTTATGATTTGTCCTTTTTCCTATCTTGGACTTTCTTTAGGCGGGAATCCTAGGGCGACTAAGTTTTGGAATCCGGTTATTGTAAGGTGTCAAAAAGGCTAGTCGGGCGAAAGGGTGCTTATTTTACTTCCGGGGAGGAGAGTAAGGCTCATTTGCTGGCTTGGAAGAAGGTTAGTATCGACCTAAGGAAGAGGGGGGTTTAGGGTTTGGGACTTGGTTATCTAAAACATTGCTCTAACTGGTAAGTGGGTATGACGTTTCTCGCTGCAGATGATTCTTTATGGCATAGAGTTATTTGGAGCAAATTTGGTGTTAACCGTAATAAGTGGGATGCATATGCCAGTCTTTCTACCTCGTATGTTAGTCTGTTAATAAGTGGGATGCGTATGCCAGTCTTTCTACCTCGTATGTTAGTCTGTGAAAGTTCATTTCTAGTTGTTTTCATCTCTTATATCCTCATGTTCGTTATGAGGTTGGGGTTGAGAATTGAGTCTGATTTTTGGAGGATTACCGGGCAGAGAACTTTCCTCTCAAAATTTCTTTTCCTTGCTTGTTTCGGCTTTCCGGTTTTCATAGTGTGCCTATTGCTTCTTGTCTGGGAGGGGAGTCAGGTGACTTGAGATTTTCATTTTGTGAGGAATCTTAGTAATAGAGAGTCCATGTTGGTTGCTAATGTTCTGCTACAATATATTTTTAGGAACGTGGTTACCAAAAATATTTTTATGATTGGTAGGTGGTTATGGCGTTTTTCATTGGAGCCTGAGTCTCTTTGGCATAAAGTTATTCGGAGCAAGTTTAGTGTTTATCATAATGGATGGATGCATCTACGAGTCTTTCTATCACGTATGCCACTCCTTGAAAGTTCATCTCTAGTTGTTTTCACCAATTTTATCCCTCGTGTTCGTTATGAGGTTGGGATTAGGGAACGAGTTCAGTTGTGTGTGGATGATTGGATAGGAAACTTTGTCCTGAAGTTCTCTTTTAGTTGGTTGTTTAGGCTTTCTCGTCTTTATAAAACTTCAATCGCTGCTTTTCTTGTTATAGAGGGGGTCAGGTTACTTGGAACCTCCATTTTATGAGGAATCTCAATAACATAGAGTCCACGTCAGTTGCCAAGTTACTTCGTCGGTCGTCTTCTTTTTGACCTTCAGATATCCGATCCAATCGTTGAATTTGGATCTCTGAACAGTTCGTGTCTTTCTCGGTCAAATCTTTCACTAAATATAAAACCTTTGCTGGGTCAGTGGTTCTTGGTCGTTTGAATACTAATAATTGGTGACAAAGGCGACATCCAAAGAGATATTTCTCCAAATATGTGTGTCATGTGTATAGGAGCTAGTGAGTCCCACGAACACTTGTTCATGCATTGCCTATAGCTAGGCGCCTCTGGGGCAGGTTGTTTGGGGGTAAAAATATATTTCTCAAGATATGTGTATCATGTGTATAGGAGCTAGTGAGTCTCACGAACACTTGTTCATGCATTGCCATGCGGTTAGGAGTCTTGTATGAGGTGCATGGTGAGATCTCCATTATGCCTCGCTCTGTGGAGGTTTTTTGCATGATTACTCATTTGGATTTTGGTCGCTCGAGAAATGCGTCTTTGTTGCAAGGATGTGCCTTTTTTAGCCCGTTGTGGAATATTTGAATCGAGAGAAATTCTCGGATCTTCAGAAATCGAGAAACATCGTTGTCGCTTTTGTGGAAGATGATCAATGTACATGCTTCTCTTTTGGCGCTTTGCAGGGCTTGTCGTTGGGAGATTTGTCTAGAGATTGGAGAGCTGCTACCAAGGTAGTCAAAATCGGGATCTTAAGTAAGATCGAAGTGGGAGGGTAAAAACGAATTTCCTAAAAAAATTTTTTTTACACATAATACATATACCAACATAAATATATAACATATAATACATATAAGAATTATAAAACTAGCAAGAAATTAACTAAATTTAAGATTAATTTATAATACCTGAAAATATAAGTACATAAATGTTAAAGTTAAATAGATGAGGGGGTGTAAGTATAAAGTTTATTAATTTATCATACATATCCCTAATTTAACATCGATCATAACTCCCCGCCATCGCTGCTCCTCAGCCTCTACCAGACTACCGGGTACGCTCTCTCTCTCTCAAAATTAACTTCTCCTTGAGATTCCGCCGCCGATTGAAGTCCGATTGAGGTTAGATCTGAGGCTAGGGTGTCGATTGAGGTATGTGAAGGCTTATGAGCGTGAAAGATCGAGTTATTTAGACCAGATCTGAGGCTATGGCTTATATCTTGACCAGATCTGTCCAAGATCTGACCCGATTTGATGAATTTTACCTAATTTCTGACCCATGTTCTAAAATTGCTAGAATCGGACGGAATCGTACGATTCTAGCGATTTCGCACGATTCCGCAGTACGACTTCAGCTATTTTGCCCCAGCTGCGATCCTATTGCGATTTAACAAGAATCCCTACTCCCTAGCCTAGAATCGTAAAATCGTACAATTAAAATCGCGATTTTGACTACCTTGGCTGCTACACAGTAATCGGTGTGCTTTTTGATTTTTGTTATTTTTTTGGTGGACTTTTTGTCCGCCTTTTTTGTATCTTCTTGCTCTTTTCGATGAGTTTCTTTTTTTATCTAGAAATAATTTACCGTTACAGTTGTCTTCTCTTCGTCCTTCGGATATTCGATCCAATCGTCAAATTTGGGTTCTTGAAGTGGGTCTTTTCGTGTCAAGTATTTCTCTAAAAACATTCGTCCACGTACACCATATGACTTTCCTCTTTACCACTTCATTTTGATGTTCAAGGTTTCGTTTAAATAAAAAGTCTATGCTTGATTAGTGGTCCTCAGTCGTTTAATTACTAATGAACGGCGGTAGAGTAGACATTCGAAGATGTATATCTCTCCAGGCATGTGAATTATGTATATGGGGGCTGGTAAGTTGCACGACTATTTGTTCATGCATTACTCTATGGTTCAGAGTCATTGGAGCTGATTGTTTGAGATACATGGGGAGCTCTGTATTATGCCTCGCAGCGTGTTGGAGTTTTGCATGATTAAAATTTTGGTTTTGGGCGGTCAAATGATGCTTTGGTGTGGGGTTGTGCAGTGTTCAGTCTGCTGTGGAACATTTAGATTGAGAGAAACTCTCGGATATTTCAGAAATTGAGAGTTATCGTTTTCGTTGTTGTGAGAGAAGATCACCGTGCGGTCTTCGCTTCGGGCGCTAGGTGTTTTGGTGCTTTTTGACTTTGGGACTTGGGAAATTTGGCTAGAGATTGAAAAAATGCTATAGTGTAATTTGTGTGTATTTGTTGTTTTTATTTTGGGTGAATTTCTTGTCCGTCTTTTTTATATCGTTTTCTCTTATCCATGATATTTCATCTTTAAAAAAAAAATAATAATAGTACTCAACTTAAACTAACCCAAAATTAACTAAGCTTTATTTCCAATCAATTGGGGTTGGTTATTTAAATCCTTTTCTCCCATTTCATGTTATCCAATACTAAGTCACCACACCCATAGTCCTTGAGATTTTTCGTATTTTTGATGTTAACTTTGATCTACCTCTACCCCTAGCTTGAATATCATCACGCTCCCTAATCGGTGTACTAGGGGGCCAACGTTGTATGTGTCTAGATCATCTTAGTTAGTCCGCTCTCATTTTCTCTACTATTGCAGCATCTTTAGCCGTTTCGCGTATTTATTTATTTATTACGAGTCTTATTTTTTTTAGTTTTATCACACGTCCATCTAAAACAATCGCATTTTTGTTATACTCATCTTGTTAGTATGCTCTTTCATAGTAGGCCATGACCAAGTTTCCTATTACAGAGGACGCCTGCAGCTGCCCTTTAAAATATTTCCTTTAACTTTACTGCCATACGTCGATCATATAACACTACGAATGCACTATTCCATTTCATCCATCGAGATTTTATTCTATGATTAAGGTCTTCTTTAACCTTTCATCTTAATGCTTGATCCTAGATATCAAAAAATTGTTCCTTTTTTGGTAATTCTTCTCCGTCTAACCCAACTTTCTCATTATTTGTCAAAGACCCTTTATTAAGGAATTAGCGAATGCAACTGCTCTTTGGATTAGTGGTATACCCATCTATACGCCACTCGTGCTTCGAGATTAAGAAATATCCTTTTCATTTGATTTGTTCATTTGGAATCTGGGTTATTCTAGCACCGACCAAATTAATTCTATAGGGACTTTATCATATGCATTCTCTATGTCAATAAAGACCATGTGTAAATCATTTTTTCCTTTCTTATAGCGTTCGATCAATCTCATTAATAAGTAGATAGGTTCCATTGTTGATCTACCATGGCATGAAAACATTGTGGATCAATCCCCTTTTAGCTTGTAAATTGGTACTATGATGTTAATTCTTCACTCATATGACATTTATTTGTCATCATAATTTTGTTATATAATTTAACTCGCCAAGACACTCCTTCATCACCTAGGCACTTCTATACCTTATCAGGTATTGCAAGTCCTACGGCTTTTCCGATTTTCATCTTTCTTAAGGTAAACTTCGCTGCACTTTCATTAATTATACGAAAGAACGGAATTTCTCTACTTCTCCCATTGGTGTTACTCTCGTGAATCGCTACCTCTCCAAACTTTGTTCATTTAGTAGGTTTTCAAAGTATGTTCACCCCTAATCTTTTATTTGTTCATCCTTGACTAGGACCCTCGAGCTTTTATCCTTATGCATTTTGTCGCCTTGAAATCTCTAGTTTCCCTCTCCTTTCATTTTGCAAGTTTGTATATCGCCTTCCCCCTCTTCTGCATCTAGTTTATTATAAGTCATGGAATGCTTTACCTTAGCATCTCTCACGATTTTCTTTACTTTTTTACTAGCAACTTTATAACGCTCTAAATCGTTTAGGTTTTTAAATTTTGGAAGTTTTATAAGCTTCTCTTTTCGTGTGACTACTTTTAAGATATTTTGAAAGAATATTAGAAAACTAATTTTATAAGTTTTATAATGCAGTTTTCGGATTGATATTTTGAAAGAATTATAGAAAACTAGACTATAGTAGTTTAGGAAAGTATCTAAAAGTTGTAGTTTTATTTCTATAATAAAGTAAAAGTATTTTGTGTCTCTTTGAAAATCGGTCAAATAGGTCCGTAAAACTAGAATGCTTAAGGATGACCATTTACCATTCTGAAATGCTCTAAAAACCTGAAATGAAGATAATGGTTGGTCGGTTAGCAATCACTGTTTACGGTAACGATGATGCTTTTTCTTCTTGATCTTTTTGCAGATATATGTATTTATTTTTTAAATTGTGGTAAAAGAGAACAGGAGGAAATATTACAAATTATAATTTGTTGTCATTGTGTCGGAATGCAGATCTAGGTAAAACATTGTCAGAGTTGGGTCTGCTTAATAGAAAAGCATTGATAGTGGTTCCACAGCGCGGAGCTGCTGGTCACTACAAAGAAGGATCTTTCTTGCCCAATCAAACGATTTCCACTAATGCTGTTGGTTCGTCAAATGGGAGCACTGAAGGATATCTGCCCTTCATGAAAAGGATTTTATCGTACATGAATCCTTTCTCTTATCTTAGCGGCAACTCAACGGGGTCTACGCAGGAATCTCATAACAGCACGTGGCAATATGGTGAAATTCTTTCCTTTTGTTTGCCATTTTTAACACCAATGCTGGCTTATAATGCCTTTCTAACAGTGTACACCTCTCCACTGACGTTAAACTCAAATTAGCAATTAGCTTGTTTATTAAACTTCAACATGACCTTTTCTTAATTGTTGGTTGTACTTTTGGTGCTCATTTGTGAATAGTATTTCAGAAGGAAAGTTTTAATTAGTGTGACACAAAAGGGCATCTCCGGTGGGGCGGCTTCTATTGTGTGTGCATGTACCAAATACTAAATTCTATTCACTATTCCATCACTAGAAATAGACTCCCGTTAGAGAAAGTGAACTTTATCATAATAAATTTTTGCACTAAAACTTGCACGACTTTTTGCCTTTTTTTTCCTTTCTAAAAGCATGATACTTCCTCCGTTCCGAGCAAAGAGTCCACTATTCCATTTTAGGACGTCTTATTCAAAGAATCCACTTGCAAAAATTAAGCTATAAATATATTTTTTCCCCACTTTTTTTTCTTACATATTGAAAAATGACCGTTTTATCACATATTATATGGGGAAAACTTACAACCGGAGCAATTTGTAAAAGTGTTAAATGTACAGAATTAAAAAGTTTGACTTTCAAACATATGGATTCTTTGCTGGAAACAGGAGTATTTTTTTTATGTTCTTACATAACAAAAGAAAGAGTACAAATCATTTAAGTCCAATTAGAAAGTTATATAGAAGTGAAAGAGGAGCATTCAAATTATATAGACTTTACAACTAGCTTTCTTGATTTCTATGGATTGAGTACGAATGTATTGTTGGGTGTGTGTCTTTGGAGGTTCCTTTGGATAGAAGGAATTTTGAATAGAATCTTATCGAGGAATAGTATGTTACTTTTGGTCCAGTTGAACAGCATCCTTTCCATCCCTCCGTGTTCCTTGGGATAGAAGGAATTTCAAAGAGAATCTTATCTAGGAACAGCACATGTTTCTTTTGGTCTAGTTGAATAGCGTCCTTCCCATCCCTCTGCATGCTACTTTTGTAAAAGCAGTAAATAAAAATGTGACTTTATGCTGTAATTTGAACTAAGGTGGATGTTTATTGTTCGAAGAGATTATGAACTCAGAAATGCCTGACCACTTTAAAACAAGTTGGTTACCACTTTCTGAATACTCTGGTGGTTCATGCACAACTTTCTCAGCACGATGGTGGTTCGTCCCACCAAATTAGTATGGAATAACACAGGATTCTCTTCTGATGCATATGGATGTACGGTGGATGCAAAATTTGCTTTAAATCGTGTAGGTACCTTTTTAAAGCATAAGAAGTACTACCCTTAAAACATAATTTTGGAATGTACTATTATGTTTCAAGGAAATACTTCTTATGCTTTAAAATGTTTCTTATTATGCTTTATGTACGTTGTCGATGCACCATCATCCAAAATTTTGGATGCAAACCCGTATAACAGTTTCTATAGGTAGAATGGGAGAGGGGAGTAAAGTGCAAAACTGGTTTATTTGCTTTCTTCAACTAACAAAGTGTATGACATTCATTCTGATTGTACTGCTGTTGATATTGTAGGTGTGAATTCCACCCACCAGAGCAATGTTACAGGTAACAGGAGATCCTACCTCGTATCGCCAAACCGAAATACGCCTCCGAGTGGAACAAGTACTACTAGCAACAACAGGCAGCAAAGATCTTCCAATTTTGGAAGCAATATCCACACGCTAAGACATGATGAAGATGATAGCAAGTTCAATGATAGAAATTCCTTTTGGAATGGGAACTCTACAGAGTATGGTGGTGACAACAGCAACAGTAAGTGATAAAAACATCTATATGTATATATCAGCTGTATTATTTTTCAACCTGACCAGGCAAGGCCGATATGCACTTATTTGTTACCGTTATTCACGGTGCTGGATGGTAATCAGCTATGTTGAAAGAAAATAAATTGGATGAACTAGCTAGTTTTCTATTAACACCATCTGGGATGATGCAAAATATTTCTTGATTCCTGTTTTCGGACGGGCTTTACAACTCGTCATGCTTATGTACCGAGCGCTGTCTTTATGAATATTCCTCGTCATTTCCTTTTTGATCTTTGTCATGAAAATTCTATTAAGGTCAGATCAAGAATGTTATATCGTGCGTATGAGATATATTGATATGGTTTATATAAAAGAAGTTGTTAATTGTTTTTTATGTTTTCGACATGATTGATAATTTAAAGCTCTGTGGGAGGAGGTAGAAAGGATGAGAGAGGAGAGGGAAAGAAGCAAAGAAGAGAGAGAATGTGATGTGATATAATGTGATGTGATGTGATAGATTTGAATTGATTTGTGAGAGTATATATGTAGAAGTAATAGATGAAAAGTGTGTGATACGAAAACGTGATATGAATATGTTATATTGCATTCGTGGTCATTTATGACCATATAAATAATATAACTATATGTTGAGATATAATATTCGTGATCCAACCCTTAAACATGACGAGTGACCTAAGAACTATCTCAAATAGGTGCTAGAATTTTTTTTTTTTTGGGGGGGGGGGGGGTGTGTGGTTGTTTTTAT